>JAKFHU010002667.1:0-126641 GCA_023783475.1 Daubentonia madagascariensis
GTGGGTGTTAGCAGGATTCAGTTCCTTGCTGGCTGCCGGCTGAAAGCCCCACCGAGTTTCTGGCATTTCCACTGGCCGGCTTGTTTCATCAAAGTGTTCAAGCCATGAAGGCAACAGAGAGAGTTGGCTAAGAGGATGGAAGCTGGCAGGGTGTGGTGGCTCACGCCTGTGATCCCAGCACTCTGGGAGGCTGAGGCGGGAGGATTGCTTGAGGTCAAGAGTTTGAGACCAGCCTGAGCAAGAGTGAGACACTGTCTCTACTAAAAATGGAAAAATTAGCCAGGCATGGTGGTGTGCGTCTGTCATCCCAGCTACTCGGGGAAGCTGAGGCAGGAAGATCACTTCAGCCCAGGAGTTAGAGGTTGCCGTGAGCCAGGCTGACGCCACGGCACTCTAGCCTGGGTGACAGAGTGAGACTCTGTCTCAAAAAAAAAAAAAAAAAAAAAAAAAAGAAGCTGGAAGACATAGTAGTATGCAACCTAATCAAGAAAATGACATCCCGTCACTTTTCTGTATTCTATCAGCCAGAAGTAAATCACAGGTCCTGTCCACACTCAAGGGGAAGGGATTGCACAAGGCCGTGAATACCTTGTGTGGGGATTATTTGGGGCCACTTTAGAGGGTCTCTGCCTCAGAGACAGTGTCACCAGCAGCTGAGAGCTGAGGGAAGCTGCTCTGAGCGATGCCATTGCCTCCCCAGCTCTGCACTGGAAGGGTACCTGCTTCCTAACATTTTGGATCCTTTGCTAATTCATTAAATCAGTTCATTGAATCTTGAAGTTGATGTATGTGAGGCTGTGCTCACACCAGCCCTTCCACACGCATTCTGAACCCACCTGACACCTTGCATGAGTGTGCATCAGAGCAGTCACTGGGGAGTTGGCAAAACTCCCAATTAGATGGGTTTTTGTGTGATTTCCAGGTGCATTTTATTTCATAATTTAACTATGCAAATATTACATGAATATGTTGCTAGGATTTGCCCATATATGGGTATGACCTAACCTATGCCAATCTGAACATTTCTCTAGGGTTCTGAATGTGGATGGTGAGAGACAGAAGCTCTCTTATCTCTCCGTGGAGTCCACCATCTAGAGTAATTGAGATGCGATTTGGCTGCACAAAGGGAGCGTGAAATCGAACCATACACACAATCAAATTGGAAAAGCAGCAACAGGAGAGCGTGGAGGACACAAGCGCCCAGAGAATTCAACGGAAGTGATGTCTTGGGGTCTCCAAACCAGGTAACTAGTAGAATTTGTCTGAACCCGCCACCTCCAGCCCTGCTCCAGAGCTCTCAGTGCCCACTGCTCAAAGCCCCTGGGCATCCTTCCTGGAGGACACATCAGAGAAGAACAGGGTTAGAGTCTCGGCTGGCATTAAGGAGCCCCCTGGGACACCTGGCTGCACAACCTGGCAGACTCCACCGCCATAACAATCCCCGGGAAGCCAATTCCAAGTTTTCTTAGTGAACAAGCCGTGGGATTTTCAGTGACACCTGGGGGCTCATTAAAAGTTGACACACAGTTCCCATCTCCACCTCATTTGTGTAAATTAAAAAGTCCCTGAGGACCAGCCACAGAGCTGAAGGCAGATGAGGTTTGATCCATTACTCAGAACTAAGGTAGAGACAGAGCCACAGTTCACCGCACTCTGGAGGAATGGTCCCCGGATAGTTTCCCCCTTAGCCTCAAGTCCAAACTTAGGTGTTTGAACAGCAGCAGGAGATGCAGGTAGGAATTGGAGGTGGGCCTCTCGTTTCCCAAGACACAAGAGTCCCAGAGCTCCAAACGGCCACATGCTCCAGAAAGCACCATGGCACCTTGGACAGCAGAGCCGCGGGATGCAAAGCACTTGGTGCTGAGTGTGGCACCTGTGAACATGCCGTGCTGCTGGCACAGATGCAGGTGACGGTTTCCCGTGCTCTGAGGGAGGCTGAGGCTTCTACTTCCATTGTGACACCTGCCACACTGTTATGTAAATTACTTGTTCAACACCTACCCTCTTTCCCCATTAAACTGGTGGCCCTAAGAGGATAGGACCACACTGGACTTGCTCAACATTGTATTCCTGATGCCTGGTGCCTAATAGGTGCTCAATAAATACTTGCTGAGAAAACAAGCAAGTGGCTCTCTCATTACAACACTGTGGAGAGTCTGTGAGTTGCAAGATCCTCCCGAAACGTGGGTGACTATTCCCTAATTTGTCTGAAATTCACTTTTCAGGTGTGGTTGACATCACAAGAACTCATCGCCCTTGTGCGTGTACCATAGACAGTATCCCCTGCGCAGATGAGTGTCATCTTGGGGCTGCTGGGATTATGGGGGAGGATCCTTTGAGATCAGACCCCTGGCTGTCCTTTTAGGCCCCTGGAGCCACTCCCTGCCCCTTGTTGCCCAAGCTCCCTGTGACACCTGAGACATCGGCCCTTTCCCACTCCTCTGGTGGCCGATCATCGTCCCACCTCAGGTCCTGTGAGCATGCTCTTCCCTCTGCCTGGTGCACCTCTGCCCCGGAGCAGAGAGTCTCAGCTGAAATGTCACCTCCTCCATGAAGCCTTCCCCTGTCAGCCTACCTTGCTTTCCCTGGATTAGTTTGTCCACTCTCACAGCCACTGCCATCCCCTCCTCACGCCCCTCCCACTGTCTGAAATTCAGCCACTCCTCGTCCACCTTCTCCGCTCCACTGTAAAGTCCACGGGAACAGCCATCACGTCCGTCCTGTCCACTGCGACCTCCCCAGCTCCTGGCTCAGTGATGGGCTCAGAGGCTCTGGACACATCTGTTGAACGCGTGGTAGCTGGGGCAGGATTTCCTCCAAGCTGGAGATGAGTTATCTTGTGCACAGTCTTTAGATACCGAGGCTGGTCATTTTTTTTTTTTTAAATCATATTAAGCAGCTAGTTGCAGCTGCTCTGACATCTCCCTGTTACCAAAGAGCAAATCAGGCATGAGGTTTCCCGCCTCTGTTTGTTGCCAGGGAGCTGCTTATCTCAGAAAGAGGAGGCCTCTTGAGCAAGACGTTGCCAAGACATCAAAGAGCCCTTCCACCCAACTCACGCTTCCAATCTGTAGTGCAAATATTATCCTATAAACATTTAGGGTGCACCTCCTCTGTGCTAGAGATGAAAGATGATGGGACCCAGATTCCACCTCTAAGAGCTCCTCGACAAGGGAGGGAGACAGACCAGCGCCGAAGTCACTCAGATACGCGACCTAAATACAACGAAGATGGGACGGGCTCCTGCGACGGCAAAAGGCCTCTTCCCTTTCTCTGAAACCCCTCTGGGTAAAAAAAGATCCAAAAAGAGACCCCATGTGCAAATAAATCAGCGTGAGCACTTACGGGCATCTGCCACATTTCACGCGGGAAAAGCGACTGAAGGAGCAGGGAGAGCGCCGCACACGCCCAGCTGCAGCCGTAAAGGGAGGGGGAGGGGGCTCTCCCAGGGCCCGCGCCCTGTTACAAAAGAGCCGGTCCGCCCTGAGAGGCCGCGCGCGGCGCCCAGAAGCAGCAATCGGAGATCTTTCTCCTAGTCCTGGCTTCGTCCCGTGTCTGAACACCTGTCCCTCGCATGTCCCTTCCTGGTTTGCGCTGTGCCAAGGAATGTCCAGTGAGAAAACATCTGTGGGTCCAGCCCAGTTCCTCCACATTCTGGGGTTTCTGCTGTCCCGGGAGGCTGGAGCTGCAAGGAAAGTGTCGGCTGGACCCTCAGTCCAGGCGGGCCTCTGCCCCTGCCAAGCTAGAGGCCCCAGCCCCTTCCCGGCCTCTCCTTCCATCCTCCCACCCCTTCCCGCCAGCCCCAGAGGATGGTTCTAAGGTGCCTCCAAAGCCCTTCACCGTCTGGCCCCAGGACGCCTCCCCGTCTCCCCTGACCTCGGTGCCTCTGCTCACGCTGGTTCCTCTGCCTTGAATGTGAACTAAAATAAAATTCTTAAGACCCACCCACACCTGACTGAATGGAACCACTCTTGACCAAGGGGACCCCAGAAAAACCTTAAAGCTGAGTTGCCAGTCATGAGGAGAAGGGAGGTCAGACACGCCTAGTTACGCCCCTCCCATTGGGAGTTACTCTTTGTAACAATAAGATACTAAGTCATTAACAGGCCTAAGGCCATGTAAGACAAAGGTTAAACCACACCTTCAGGTCACCAATTTACTTAACAGGTCACTTGAGTCTCAGTATATGTCTGGTGGCTCATCTCTGACTAAGAAACAGACTTCCTTATCTTAACTTACAACACTCCGAGCCTTTAGACAAAGCTTCATTCTTAAAACCCACCTATAACCTGGAAGCCCCCTCTTTGAGATCTGCTGCCTTTTCAGGCTAAACCAATGTACACCTACCATGTATTGATATATGACTTTATGTGTAATTCCTGTCTCCATAAAATGTATAAAACCAGACTGTAACCCAATCATGGCGGAATCACTTGCTCCAGGCTTCTTGGGTGTGGCTCTCCGGGCCATGGTCACACAAATTTGGCTTAGAATAAACCTCTTTAAATTATTTTACAGAGTTTGGGTTCTTTTCCATTGACAGAACCAATGTTTATTTTTTATTTTATCACAGGGGGTGTACTACTGATGTCAAACTGTCTAGCATGGATCAGCAGGACAACAGAGATAGGGCAGAAGTTGACCAAGGAGAGAGGCAGGGCCACCCAGTTTGAGCAGAAGACACTGAATGCTCACATTGCCTGAGAGAAACCACTTTCCAACACACCCAGCTCCAAATTACCCTTCTTCTGGGAAGTTCCCAGCTGCTCTTCTCTCAGGGCTGAGTCCTGGAGTCCCACTCCGGGCTCCCCCAGATCCTGTCCTCCCTTTGACCCTACCTTGATTGCAAGGGATGGGGGCTTCTGTATCCAGCTCTGTCTCCCCCAAGTCTGGGAGCTCCTCACCCTCCACAGGGGCTGGGGCCTCTTTGGGCAGGAAGAGGCGGCAGGGAGCCCTTGTGTGCTGGAGGAGGGAGTGGAGGCTGCAGTACTCTGAAGGTCCCCTGAGGCCCCTCCTGGCCTCTCCACACCCAGAGGACAGCCCTTCAGGTTTACTTCCTGGAGAGGCCCATGGGAATGTCCTGTCGGGAAGGCCACAGGAGGGATAAAGCACACAGCATCTGAACCAGGAGGACCTTGGTCTGTCCCCTACCTACACCTGCCTGCAGGCATCCCCTGAGAGCATCAAACAGGGGTGCTTTTCTGCCTTCTCCTCCTGGCAGGTGGAGAGGGATCAGGAGGAGAGGGTATGAGGGCAGAATCGGAGAGTTGTAGGCAGAGCTGCCCAGCCTGGAGTTGGGGTGCAGGGCTGGGGAGAAAAGGGGAAGAGAGGGAGCCCTCAGCCTCAGATTGGCCCATCTGCTTCCTGGTTGTTCAGCCAGCCAAGGTGCCCACTGCAGCTTGTAGGTCGTCAGTTCTCAACCGGACGTGATGCTGGCCCTCAGGGGACATTTGGTCATGTCTGGAGATACTTTGGTTGTCATCACTTGGGGCCGGGTTCTTCTGGCATCTAGTGGTTTGAGGCCAAAGATGCTGCTAAATGTCAGACAATGCACAGGGCAGCCCTCAGCATAATGACTCAGCCCCAAAAGTCACTAGTGCTGAGGTTGAGAAACCCTGTTCTAGGTGTATTTTACCATCACTGTTTTGTCCCTGCTAACCTGGGTACGAAGATTGGGGGAAGCCAGGGTGGAGCTGGACACTCCTGTGCTACGAGATGTTTGCTCAGCACCTGTGTGCTCAGCATCCTCAGTGAGACCAGAGTGGACAGAGTGTCCGCCTGTCAGAGGAGATGGGGGAGCCCAGCCCCGAGAGCCGTGGGGGCTCTTCCAAGCAGGAGGTGGGAAGGCAGAACACAGGGGTGAGGCAGGGGCTTGAGGAGTGGGTGATGGTTGGATCAGCCCCTGGGGGAACTGCTGTGACATTACCAGAGGTCTTAAGGGCCCTGCTGCGGTCAGAGACCCTGAGTTTAGAGTGGGGCCAGTTAGTGACATCTGGTACTGAAGGATGAAACAAACCAGCTCAGAAGACCGAAAACAATGTAAGAGTCAATGACGACTCCATTTATTAGGGGAACTCTGAGCTCTTTACCTGAATCCTCATGGACTCTCTAACGGCAGTCCTCTGGTTACTGCCATTTTTTCAGTTGAAGAGAGGAGGCTCAGAGCTGAAAAGTTTTCTCCAAAGTCACACAGTGAGAGCTGGAGTTGAAACCCTGGGTCTGATGACTCTACAGCTTGTGTGTGTTTCAGAGAATTCTCTCTGGAAGCCAGAGTGGAGGGGTGCAGAGAAGGAGCGTGGGGCAGGGGTGCACTGCAAGGTGGGGGTGCACAGCAGCCTGGGGTCCTACTGAGGTCCTCAGCAGAGAAGCTTGCTGGAGGCCTGTGCCGAGTAGGCTACTGGGCACCAGGTAGCTCACGCTGCGTGGCTGATACGGACCACGCCTGTCTCTCTTCCTTGCTCCCCGCTGTCTCCCGACATCTCAGCTATGCTGGTTCCCACAGGGATCTGGGTGGGATGAAATTGAAGCTGGTCATTCCAGTAGTGCCCGGAAAGGCAGGGGATGCCTGCTGTTTACCTGGCTCTCCTTTTCCCTGCCAGGGCACTCGTGAGCCAGAGACTTCCCTCCGGGTGCTGAGCAGGGATGATCTGGCCATGGGGTGACACAGCCCAAATGGAGCTCCCTCCTCCCCTTTTTGTGTGGTTGTTCTCATTTTTATCTTCCACAGTGTTGTTGTATCTTTTTAAGTGGACTCCTGAGCTCTTCCAGAGTTATTTTCACTCATGATTAGCTGGAAAATTGTTGCTCTTTGAAGAGGGAAGAAAGGCTGGGATGTCCTACTCCACCATCTTGCTCATGTCTCTCCCTCAATATAAGTTCTCACAGCATTTCTGAGAATTACGTCTTGACAATATGAGTTTCTAATTCAGGAACAGGTTATAACTAACCGCTTATTTGGGTCTTCTTATATGTGTTTGTACACAGTTTTGTTAATTTTTCAGTTAAAGACAATAAAATATCTGAATTTACCATGAATACGATATATTTTATGTTATTTTAAATACAACATTTTATACATATTTCTTTTTTCTTTCAATTTGCTCTTGTTGCACAAAAATGCAATTAATGTTTGTATATTGATTTAGAATAAATAAACTTGGTACATACATTAAAATTCAAAAAGCTGTTTGTATAGATTCTTTTGTATCTCTGTCCAACTGTAGTAACACAGTAACATCCATGAATTGTGATAGTTTTGTATCATCGTTTTCCACCTTTAATATTTTTCCTGTTTTTCTTCTTACATCTTTGGCTAGGTCCCCCATTATAGTGTTAAAGGGAAGTATCAACAGTGGGACTGCATAGATCGTTTTTTATTTAGAATAGAATGTTCTCAATATTTCACTCTTAAGCAATATATTCATGGAAGGTTCATGTGTAGGTGCTTTTTACAGGCTAAAACATTTCCTTTCTACTCCAACTTCACTGAGTTTCTTTTTAAACAATGTTTTTCTTTTTAAATAGTTAATAATAGATAAATTGCATTGATTACATTTTATGTGGAAATTTCCAATAGACACAAAAGTAGAAGAAAAAGATAATGATTTTTGATGTCTCAGCTTCAATAGTTGTAAACACTAAACCAATTCTGTTTCATCTATACCCTGCCATGAATTTGCTATAGTATTGTTAAGAAAATCCCAAGCACTGTATCACTTAATCTATAATGACTTCAGTATGTACCTCTGGCACCAAAACCTTCTTTTAATGATATAAACACCATGCCATTATCACATATAACAAATAGCCCATAATATGCCCTAATAAGATAGCCATGCCTCTCCCCTCCAAATGTTTTCACACTATTGTGCTGCAATTTCAGTGAGGTCCTTCTTAGGGCATGTACTCTTGAGCCCCCAGTGGCAGAGAGAAGGATGGAGGGATGGATGGATGTATAGACACACAGTGGCCAGTGGGACAAACCCTGGTGTCATGGGCTGACTTTCCATAGATCACACTAAGGGAGCTGCTCTGCTACGACCAAAACCCCGACTCAGTAGCGGGTCATCTAGGAATGGGTTCCCCAAGAACGTGCTTTGCATGACAGGCCAGGGCGTGGCCACCTTTCTGGCAGTGCCTGGTGTCCTAAGACAAGGGGTGCTCTGCACCAGATCCTGATCCCTGTGCATGGCAGGGCGCGAAGCAGCATTCCTTGAGCATTTCTTGTAAAGCAGGAAAATTCGACATTGTCAGAACATCACTTCTTCCCAATTTGATCTATAGATTCAATACAATCACTATCAAGATCTCAGAAAGGTATTTTGTGGGTACCAACAACCAACTATAAAATTCATATGAAGGGACAAAAGACCCACATTAGCCAACACCACATTGAAGGAGTAGAACAAAGTCGGGGGACTGACACCATCCAACTTCAAGACAATGTAACACTATAGTAATCCAGACGTGTGGTATTGGTGAAAGACAATGGGACAGAACAGAAAGCACAGAAAATAGACTCACACAAACATAGGCAAAGGATCTGTGCCAAAGGTGCAAAGGCAATACAATGGCCCCGAGACAAGGGGAGATAATCTGTTAGGAGCACAGGGTCAAGGGCAGGGCGGCTGAGTGCGGTGGAGGGTGATCAGCAGGAGAGGAGACCTGAGGACTCAGCAGGGCTCAGTGGCGCAGGGTCGCTCGGGCTATGAAAAGAGGTCATCGTTTGTAGCTGGGCGTTATTTTGAGACATTCACTGAGGTCACTGTCATTCTCTACCTCCTTGCACGTTCAGGTGCCCACATCACTCTAGGGAAAAATTGCTTCCTATACGCACAGCCCTTGAGGGGAAAAGAGCTGATTCAATGAGGGCAAATATTGCAGTTCTTGCTTCTGAGTTGCAAGACACACTCTTTAACATCATGGCAGGAATAACTATCCTTGAAAGGCAACGTGCTTCAACAGACTTTCTGAGAGAGGCGGGAATAATGGCCACATTTATTGAGCATTAATTGTGCACCAGATACAGCTCTGAGCCCTCTTTATTTAGCCCTCAGGACAATCCTGAGGGAGGTAGTGTTGTTGTCCCCATTATATGGTTGAGGAAACTGAGGCACAGAGAGGAAATTAACTTGCCCAAGTCTCACAGCAGAGCCGAGACTTGAGCCCAAGCACTCTGGCTCCAGATCCCATGCTTTTGGGGGGTGGTGTTTGTGTCCAGTGGTCTGGCTTTGAATCTCAAGAGTCAAATGGGATGGCGCTGCCCCCCACCCCACCTCAAGATGGGCCAGGGCAGCCTGTGATGGGAAGGAAGGAGGAACCCGGAGGTCAAAGGGTGGGGAGGAGCCTCCCCTGACACTCCTGGAGAGCTCCTGAGTGGCCCAATCAGTATGTGTTGTCCAGGCTGCCCGGGCAGCATCAGGGGCCCCGAAGAGGAAAGGGAGGGGCTCCCTGAAGGTAGGGGAAGGGGTCACAGATGGGACCATCCGAGAGGGGCAGACACAGGGGTGGGACGTTGGCAAGAGCAGGAAGGGGACTAACAATCTCAGAGACGCTGCCAGGGTGGAAGCTGCAGGCCCCCTGTGTTCCGGGCTGGTCAGGGGGCTCTGTCTGGGGGCACCCGCAGTCTAGAAAAGGGATCTGCCTCTACTGTTTACTCCCTGACTCAGAGCCTCAATCTTGCCCCTTAAATCCATTCCTTAACCCTGATTCCCTCTCCTGCTCAAACACCTCCTGTGGCTCCCTGTGGCCCACAGGAGAAAGTCCATACTTGGGCTTCGCCTGAGGGCCTTGTGGTCAGCCAGAGAGGCAGTCAGGATTTGGGCTCAGAAACACCAGCCCCACCACAACCCACCCAAGCACCCCCCGCCCCCAGATCCCCGCAGTCCCCAAGGTGAGGCTCAGGCACAGGTGACAGCACAGTTTATTTCCTGGGAATCTGCAAAGGCAGGTGGGTGGGGTCAGGATGGGTCACTGGGGGCCCGCGCTCAGCGGCTCCACCCGCAGCCAGAGGCCGCCCTCGGCGCGCAGGACCAGCTCGGGCTTCCTGCGGGGCTCCGTGCGGTCGGGCAGGACGCGGAAGCGCAGCAGCGTGAGCGCCAGGACCACCTTCATCTCGGCCATGGCGAAGGTCTGCCCGATGCAGTTCCTGGGGCGGGGTGGGGACTCTGAGTTCACCCAGGACCAGCATCCCGGAACCATCCAGGCCGAATCCCGGCCCGGGCCCCCCCACCCAGATGAGCTTGAGGGCAGAGAGGGGAGGTGGGCGTGCCTGGACCCCAAATGCACCCCCGCCCAGGGTGAGCCTGCAAATCGCCGAGCCTGGCCCAGACTGCAGCCCCCAACTCACAACAGCAGACGGGGGAAGGGGGCTCTGAACACAGGCCGTCGCCTCTCAGGGACCCCCATTCTATGGACCTTTGCCTTAACCTCAGGCGGCCAGGAGGGAAGGAGAGTTGACCCTGTGACCATCTGCTGCTCCCCTTCCCCCACCTTTTCCCACTGTCACGCCCAGACCCCCGCACCCATCACCCCACCCCTGCCTGGGACACACGCCACCTCACCTGGGCCCCGCGGAGAAGGGAATAAAAGCCAGAGGTGACCTGTCCTTGATGTTTTCTGGGTCAAAGCGGGAGGGGTCATAGACCTGGAGGAGAGATGGAGACAGGCTTGCTGGGTGGGGTCTCCCAGGTCAGCCAGCCTTGGAGAGACAGATGAGTGTGTAGTACTGGGGGGAGGGAGGGGACCTGGAATTTCCCTTTCAAAGCCCTGTCCCCTTCCTCTAGGACCCATGGAACGGATAAAAATTGCAGGGCGGGGGGAGTCAGCACCTCAGGGTCTGGCCACACAGCTGGGTTGTGATGGATCCCAAAAATACTGATGAGGCAGATGACACCTGTGCGAGAGGAGGGAGCAGTCAGGACAGGGCCCCACTGCCTGATGGGCCCCTCTTCCTGCCCAGGAGCCTCCTCCCCTGTCATTGTGGGCACCTTTGGGGATGACCCGGCCATCTGGGAGCACAACGTCCTGGGTGCCGCAGCAGCGGGTGATCGTCGGGACTGGGGGATGCAGGCGCAGACTCTCCTTAATGCACATGGTCAGGAAGGGCAGCTGGGCCAGGTCGTCCCTAAGGAAACACCCCCCCCCCCAATTATCCAGGGAGCAAAGAGAGAAACGAAATCCTCCAGCCACTGTTTCCCACTGAGACCTTTTTTCCCTATAACAAAATAAGTCCCACAGGAATCAAATATTTGAGAATTACAAAAGGAGAGAACATTAGAAAAGCAGAGAATTTGGAAAAGTTCCAGAGGAAATTTAGCCAGTTATTTTAAAAAGATTATTCTGAGGAAAACACAACATCCAAAAGCCAACTGTAAGAAGTTAACAAGTTTACATTAAAGTGTTTTCTATGGCAAGAAAGCAAAATCAAATTGCAAATAAATAAGAAACAAAATAAACAGATCCAATGTTTTGCTCTTATTTATCATTGTACTAGAGATACTAGCAAATGTGATTGGACAGGAAAGAAAAGGAATGTAATGTAATTTCAAATGTGGACTTAAATGTATCATTTTGGCAGATAGTGATTTTATACTTAGAAAACACAAGAGCCTCCACTGGGCAACTTTTATGAACATTGAAGATCTAGTCAGTGGGCTGAATGCTTTGCCCGCTGGTTTTCCAGTGACTGTTTAAAATGCTAGTACCTGATACACTTTACTGGTTCAAAATTTGAAAACTATGCAACATCACCCACCCCTATGGCCCAATGCCGCCCCACAGGTTGCCTATGCTATTATTTTTTAATGTATCCATCCAAAGCTATTTTTTAGCATCTTTCAAAAATTATATAGTAGCATGCTATGTAACTATACTATAGTTATCATACTATCATAATATACACGCTACTCTGTGTCTTTTCTCATTTAACATTATATCATTCTCTTCTTGTCTGTCTCCTGGGACTTGTGTCAACATAGGGTTATTCTTCTCTGGAGTTATAAAATAATTTCCCCATGGTTTCAACTACAGCTTTTAAGACTCTTCTGTTGTTTTTTTTTTAATATTAAATACTCGATTCACATGGACATTTCCAGACAACTTTCTAGTTGTTCCAAAAGCTTTTACTAAATGACCTATATTTTTCCTCTTGATACTAGACACCCTCCTTAGTATTTAGTAGGTTCATTGGGTGCAAAATTTATATGCCTAAATCATTAGTTTTTCTATGTATATATAATAGCCAGTTGTAAAAGACAATATTAGAAAAGATGCTAATAATAATAATATGAAATAACTGGATTAAACTTAACAGGAAATATGAAATCTCTATACTCAAACTTATAAATTTCCTCAATCCAAATAAAGAAACTTCACCATAGCAACAAAAATATCTAAGGGTTGATTTAACAAAACATGCATAAGATCTCTAAGCAAATATTAATATTTTAAACTCTGTTAAAAGACTAAAGATTACTTAAATAGGTGAATATCCATTTCATACTATGAGAGAAGATGTGTCAATATTATGAAATTATCCGTTTCCCACAAATCAATCATATATTGAAATCAACCAATAGGATATATTCAGTTCAAATGAAAATCTGTCTGATTTTTTAGGAACTTGATAAACTTACTCTAAATTTTTTCTGGAAGAATAAAAGATTATGAAGAGGTAGGTCAAATTGAAAATTAAATACTAAAGAGGGGAAAGTTATTCTACTAGATACTAAGACCTATTACAAAGTCAAAATAATAAAAATAGTATGGCACTGCTGCAAAAACAGCAAAATAGACCCATGGAACAGGATAGAGACAGACACATAAATAAGTGAAAACTTCACATCTGGTAAAGGAAGCCCTACAAACCCCTGGGAAATGGATGGATAGTATTTCTGTAAAATAAAATGTAGACAAATTTGGCTTCATAAAAATTAACCAAAATACCCCTCCCCAAATCAAAAGGCAATCTTTTGCAACACAAGACAGAAAAAAGATTAATTGTGATACACATTCCTATAAGTGATTATGAAAAAGAAATGAACGCAAAGAAAAAGAGCAAAAAATGTAAGATGACCACTTCCATAAATTGACAACAAATGGCTTATCAACATGTGTAAGAGATGTTCAATCTCACTGCTATTTAAAGAAATGCCCATTAAAAGAAGAAATATAAAGATCAACAAAGAGTTAAAATTCAATAATACAATAATAGTGTTGTTGAAGTCATGGGAAAAGTGGTGCCATCAAAGTCAGGTAGTAGGAATGGGTTTGCAATCATTAAAACTGCACAGTGCAAATGGTCTTTGATTCACCAATTGCACTTCTTGGAATTTGTCCTGCAGAGATGCTCCCACGTGTAAGCCATGGCCACTGTACATGCATGCTGACTGCACCTTGTTTAATTTAGCAAAAGGCTGGAAACAATCCAAATATACATCAATGGGAAGGTGTTTAGATAAATTGTGGTACATCCACACAATGGAATACTACACAGCTACACAAAAGGAAGAAATGAGGATCACTACTACTGTCACACACTGCAGGCTGGAAGGTAAATCAGTATAGAGACTCTGGGAGGCAAATTGACATTATCTATTATAACTGGAAATGCTTACTTAAGTGCCTTCAACCAGGGGGTGAGCTGAATAAAATATGGAATGATATGCAGCATTCAGAAAAAAATAGCTATAAGACACTGTTGAGTGGATAAAACCAAGTTACATACTATGTATATACATCTGTGTGTGTATATATATACACACACATATAAATATATATACATACACCAAAAGGTAAAAACTATATTGATATATAAGGAGATGACTGATAGATAGATAGGTAGGTAGATAGATAAACAGATGACAAATTGATATCTCTAGAGACCCCTGGGGAAAAAGGGAGGGGCTTCAGGGCGTGGGAGGAATGCCGATGATAACCCTAGTCTTCCCTGTAATGTCTCATGTAGTACAAGACTAACTTGTTCTCATTTGCTTTTGTATTCAAAGCTCACTTTCCATGAGGTATACATACAAAATGGAATGCTATTCAGCCTTCAAAAAGGAGGAAATTCTATCATGGATAGAATGGCTGCCATGGATAAACCTGGAGGACATTATGCCAAGTGAAATAAGCCAGGCATGAGAAGACAAATGCCATGTGATCTTACCTACCTGTGTGATCTAAAGTAGATAGATAGACATCATAGAAACAGAGAAGGGAATGGTAGTCACCAGAGGAGGGAGAGAGGAAAGGAACAGGAAGATGTTGGTCAAAGGGTACAAGTTTCAGTTAGACGGGAGGAAAAAGTTTTGGAGATCTACTGCACAGCATGATGATGACAGCTAATAATAATGTATTGTGTTTTTCAAAATTGCTAAGAGAGTACATTTCAAATGTTCCCACCACGAAAACGAGAAGTATATAGGGTGACAGATGTGATCATTAGCTCGATTCTATTGTTCCACATTTTGCACATGTATCATAATATCACATTATACTCCATAAATATATATAATGAATATGTGTCAATTAAAATTAAAAAACAAATTTAAAAATAAACTCATTTTCCAAAGCTCACATTTTGAGAAAAAGGAACAATCTCAAAGATATATTGTTAATGTGCAGACGTGTGTTGATTTCACATACTCCCAATTGTACAGAAGAAGAGAGTGTGTGTTCACATAAATGTGGGCATGGGGGTAGCTGTTTTCAGGAAGGACACACAGGAGACCACTGGCCATAGTCACTACTAGGGTGCAGCTTAAAAAGTAAGCATATTTTTATCATAAACTCTTCTGGACACTTTTATTTTTGACCAAGTGCATACTTTTCCTTGAAATCCTGGTTTTAAAAGCATGAAAATGTTTCTCTACCTCACAGAAACTGCTGTGCTGAGCAAAGGCTTTGAGGGGAGGACACGACCTCCAAAATGACTGTCCAGTGCAACGCTTCCTTTTTATCCTCCCGTCCTTGGCCTGGCTCAGGCCTCAGAACTTCCTCCCTGCAGCCTCATTCCATAGCATGTCCCCTCCGATATGCTGTCCACACTAGCCCTAGAAAGATCTTTCTGGTACCCAGAGCTGACTTCTCCCTCCTCTGCTCAAACACTTCCCCTGGCTCCCCGTTACCCTTGGGTTCAAGTTGACCATTAAAATTTCTCCCTCCCTTTGTCTCTCTCTGTCTCTCTCTCTCCACACCTTGGCTCAGCCTGTCTCCTTGACCTGGAGCACTGTTACCCAACTGCACCCAAATATCTACTGACCATCATTCTGGGCTCACCCGAGACACTTGCTTTACCCCCCGTCTTGCTTCTCTTGCTCTCAAGTCTATTCCTGCTCCTGTGGGCTGGGAACGTCCTGACTCGGGACTGTTCCCCCACCAGGCTGGGAGCACCTGAAAGTCCGATCCCTGGGCTGGATCCTTCCCAGGTCTCCAGGGCACAAAAAAGTGCTGGGCACAGAATTGGGCATGGGAAGGCAGCGTGGGAGTGATTGCCAAGTGAAGCCTGGATGGATGAATGACACAGGGGTTCTGGACAAGGGACGGGTGACTTTTACCTCTGGATCTCCTTTGAGAATCCCTGGACTGGAAAGTAGGGTAGGAATTAGAGCCCAGAAGAGCAAACATTCTGTGAGTAAAGATGTTTAAAACAAGGATATTTCAAGGAGACAAGGGAGGGAGTGGAGACAAAGTTCATTTACTGAGCATGTGCTAAGTGGCATCACTAGCCCTCACACATAGTTACTAATTCTCTCAGCAACCCAGGGCTTTCTGTCCCCAAAGCCTGCAATCTTTCCCCTGATAGCCAGACTGGGTACCAAGTCCTGCCTCTGGTCTCTGCTCCTAATACCATTAAGAAATACTGGTGGAAACAAGAAAAGCATCTTCCCCCTTCCCCACCTGGGGAGCAGAGCCAATGAGAGGGGCTCAGGAACAGGCCATGAGTACCTGCACTCACCATTCAATCTCCTTAGGCTCACGGTCCCTCAGAAGCTCTTGCACCTCCTGCCGGCAGCGCTCCTGGTATTCCGGGTGCCTTGCGAGGTTGTACAGGACCCAGGAGAGACCACTGGCTGTGGTGTCATGGCCTGAGTGGCAAGAAAGTTCACATGGGTCTCTGAGCTGCTTCAGCACCGGGGGGGGGGAAGCACCCTGACATTGAGGCCCTCAGGGAGGAAGGGAAGGATGGAGTGATCCAGGGTCCACCCCCCAAGTCTCTGGGATGGAGAAAACCCTACCCCCGGTGGTCCCACACTGGGACCCTCACCCCCAAACATGAAACCATCAGCCTCTGCTCTTATGTCCTCGTCTGACAGCTCCTTTCCATCTTCATCCTGGAGAGAAGGCAAAACTCCCCAAATCACACTAGCTCTGAGCCTCCTGAGTCTACCCTGAGACAATCTCTGAAGATCCATCCTCCTTCCAGAAACCCAAACCCACTGGGAACTCCTGGATCTCTCTTGGTCACCATTGCCAGAGCCCTCACCCAATGGGCTCCCTCCTCTCTATCCCTGGTGGGAGGAATCATGAGCCATGAATCGTCTCATGTTCCTGCATAATGTGGACTTTTAGAGAAAAAGTTACTGGCAACCTGGGTTACAGGATAATTAGGTGGCAATTTGCCTGGGAGCTTAGGAAATTAAGTGTTGCTCCAAAGATATTTGCTCACATTCTAGGATGGTAAACACAGAGAACCTTGTCTTCCCCGAAGGTATTGGCTTATAAACCTATAGTTGCTGCCATCTCACTGGAGAGTAGTTTATACTCCAGAACAAAGTGCTCTCTCTCTCTCTCTCCCCCACACACTGCTCTTTCACTCTCCTGCTCTCTCTCTGTCTCTCTCTGTCTGGAAGGAAGAAGGGACAGATGTGCCAGCTGTTGTCTATAAGCTCCAAGACTCATAATTTGGGGGCCCCTGTGCTGTGGTGCAAATTCTGGTGCACTTACGGGTAAAAACATAGCATTGCCCTAGGAGGAATTTGGGAGTGGGGAGCCAGCACTGCAGTCCCCCTCTGGCTGCTGTTATTGCTGTGAATAATAAACGGGCTACTCTGATCCAGGCGTTAGGTGCATCTGTCAGCATAGATACAGACATAGACAAAGATGTAGATATATAAACACACATACAAATGTGGTGGACTAACGCAATAACTTGTAAATGAAATAAGAGCTCAGGCTCTTCATAGGTACACACATAGCAGTCCCGTGCTGGATGCACTTCACAGACTCATCTGTAAAACCTATCTCTGATCTGTCCCTTTCTGTCTCAAATAACTTCCGTGGCTCCCCAGTGCCCCCTGAATCAAGTCCAAGTTCTTCGATTTGACATTTGACATGAAGTTCCAGTCTATGTCTTGAGTTCAGATCCCAGAGAAGCCCACCTTGGCCAGCAGCAGCACATCGATGAAGTCCAAAGTCTTGGTCTTGGCTTTGGCCTTGAGGAAGTCATCAATGCCCTGCACAGGGAGGGTGCGGCGTCGCTCCCGGATGATGGCATCTGTGAAGTCGTGCACCTGGCGGCAGGCCTCGCGGAAGCGCCGCCCATTGGCAGTGAGATAGTACAAGGAGTCCACGAACAAGAGGATGTGCTGGCTTCTTTGTTTTATAAGGGCGCTGAGCTCCAGGATGGTGGCAATGTATTCACTGGGCTTCCTGCAGTGTGAGGGAATGGGGAGGAAATAATATAACCCACGTGAAGGATGAAGAGCACCTCTGACCACTAGCCAGGATCTACCTCCCATGAGGAAACTGAGCATCCGGGAACAGATGGTCCCACAGATACTCAGAGGGGATCAGACATAAGACTTTACTCTCCAAACCCTCTTCTCTGCCTGCTCGCTACCTCTGTGAGCTGCCTACGTGCCACTAGTTCCAAGAGCACAGCTTGGACTTTATGCCCCTCCTCCCCTGTGTCTACTACCCAGTGTCCAGTGCTGCCCCTTCTCCTTCCCAAAATGTCCACACAGTTCAAATCTTATCAGATTCCACCTGGCCCAGTCCCCATGGAGCCCCCCTAGCCTCCCGCATCCAAAGTCAATTCCATCTAGTGTCTACATGACAGTCAGTCCTCCACAGACCTCAGCTCTGACCATGCCCAGTATAAGCTCAACACCTTCAATGGCTCCCTGGAAACTTCATGATAAAGTTCGTACCACTTTGCCTGGCTTTTCAATGTCCTTGAGATCTAGCCCCTGTCTACTTCTACAACCTCATTTCTACTGTCTGTTGCTCTACTCATACTAGCCTCCTTGTCTTCTCTCACACATTTCTACCTACCCTTCCTTGTGCTTCAAAGCCCAGCTACAACATACCTCCTCCAGAAAGGCTCTTGTGGTTGTTCGAGTCAGTCCTCCCTCCCTCGCCTATGCCCTTGGGTCTATATCTCAAGTTCCAGGCCCTGGGCAAGAACTCACTCCTGACAATTGCTGTCAAAGCTGAAGATGCATTTCTGCAGACTGTCCAAGGTCATGAGGCTGATGTGCTCAAACATGTTCAGACGGGCACTGCCCTCCAAGGCTAGGCATTGCCACTTGGCCTGGAGAGAGAAAAGGACAAACCTGGGGCTGGGCCCTGGCTCTTTTGAGCCCCTCCCCAACCGCAGACATCAGGATGGATTCCTTCAGAACCAGCTGCTTAATCTTCTGCCCCAGGTGCCCAGCTCCAGGGAGGATCAGGCTTGTGTG
This sequence comes from Daubentonia madagascariensis, assembly GCA_023783475.1. NCBI lineage: Eukaryota > Metazoa > Chordata > Mammalia > Primates > Daubentoniidae > Daubentonia > Daubentonia madagascariensis. Next base: position 18,684 of record JAKFHU010002667.1, read on the forward strand.
AAAGTAGAAGCTTTTACTATTAGGAGATGAAGACCCTATGGCTGGAAACAAGAGACTTGAGGTCAAGTTTCAGCTCTGCATCCTATGCTCTGTGTGCCCTTGGTCAACTCATTGCCTTCCCTAGGTCCCGCCTGTCAAATCTTCAGTAGTGGTTATGATGACCTGCTTTGGTGACAAACAGATGGGGTTAGAATCCCTGCTCCACCACCCCAGGCACTTATTACCTGGGTAGACTTGAGCAATCCCTTAATCTTTCTGGCCCTAGTTTCATCATCTGTAATGGGGCAAAAATAAACTTAACTCACAGAAGTGTTAAAATTAACCTGGAGAACTTGTATCATGGAATTATTTCTGCCATATAGTGAGTGCTCAACTTTCCTCATCTTTATTGTTATAAATTGATTGCAAAAATATCCCTGTGTTGGTAGAGGTAGTTCTCCATGGGCCTTGAGCATCCTTGCTGGGCATGCCAAGAATGCAAAGCCCTGACGTTCTTAATCTGGGTCAGTCCTCAGATGTGTGTTTGCGGAGAACAACCTTGAGGGATAAGGTAATGACTCCCCCTGGACACATATCAGGGTTGCATCTGCTTGCTATAAAAGCAGATTACCTAAATCTAATACTCCTTCCCTTAATGCAATGTCCTCCATGAGCCGGCATCTATAGAATGCCACCTGTGTCACCCACATGGGATTTGGGTGGCTTGGAAAAAGGAGGCAAACCACGAAGATGCACACGCTGTTGGCTGTGCCACGAGTAGTAAACTGCCCTTTGTCTTTGACCCTGGAGTCTCGTGTCTTCTGGCAGAATCCATGAAACAGTAACATGCTAACTTATTGCCTTGCAAGTAAGAAAAAAATCCTTTGCACTTCAAAAAAAATCCATAATCCCAGTTCTCCACTTCTCCCTGTACCCACACCCTTCGCAATGTGATTTTTCAGCAACTTCCATTAAGGGGTGGAGCATATTTTACCCACCACCCTTTGATTCTGTGCTGGAGTTTTGGCTTTTTTTTTTCGGCCAATTTGATGTGGGGAAATGATGACGTAACAATTCTAATAAACGTAAGCTCCAAGAGGCATTGCAGGCTCCTCTCCCTCCCTGGGAACCCTGTCCCTGCCACGTGAACAGCCCTGAGATCCCTTCTGGAGGGAGAGGATCCCAGGGAGGAAAGTCCAGCTGTCCCACTGAGGCCATCCTAGATCAGCCTGGTGCCGGCCAAGCCCCACACAGGCGAGAGACTGAGCCAGGATCAGCACAGCTGCCGACCTGACCCACAGCTGGTCGTGCACCATGAGTGACCCCTTGTACGTCCAGAAGAACCAGCCACCTATCCTGTAGACCTCTTAGCAATCTTGAACACTTAATGCTTTAAACCAATGAGTTTGGAATTGGTTTGTGGCAGCAATAGCTACTATGCAATCTTCATCATTTCTCTCTTGAGCTTACAGGGCTTCTGTGAGAGAAACATAGAAACTGACACTGAGCACCGACTATGTGCCAGGGACAGGACTCCATTGCATCATCTTGACGTCCTTTTAAGTAGGGATTATTATCCCCATTTTTCAGATGAGGAAACCGAGGCTCAGGGAGGAAGAGCAACGGCCCCTAAGCCACCCAGCAGAGCCAAAATTCCAGACCAGATCTGTCTATGGTCCTTTTACCCCAAGGCTCCAGCTAGGACCCCAGTTTCAAGAAACTTACATGCATTATGTTCACGCTCTTGTTGAAAATCTTCACATAGGGCTTCAGGATGTTGAAATGGAAGGCGGGTGTCAGCATGCGATCGGTGACGGCTCCACTTGTCACCAGCACTCAGCGGGAGCCCATCCCCTGGTAGGGCGGCCAAGGGCAGTGGGCAAGGAAAGTACCTTCCTGTGACCCTACAAGGCTGTCCCCACCCCCTTTCACCTGCAGTTACTCACCCAGCCAGGGCTTTAAAAAGCTGGAGATGATATCATCCTTCCGTGCAATGGCAGCTGACATGATAGAGGACCATCAGGGGACATGGAAGGGCAGAAGGGAGAGTCTTGGGTGGAGGGTCGAGGCCAGCCAGGGGTTTGCACTTCCCCCTCCAGTCCCAGCATAGCAGGAAGGGGGCCAAGGGCAGAGGACGCAGGGAGGATGGAGGAGGGGACGGGACCAGACCAGGTTGCAGCAGACACTAGAGCGACACACACCCTAACATGGCACAGGCATGCCCTATCATGCCTTGACATGACTACTACATGATTCAAATATCTGAAACACCCAAACATAGCTCAACACACTACAAAACACCCCTTCACAGGAACCTGGATCCCATGTCTGCCCCAGAACTCTCTGACATCTCCTGACGTGGATCTGAGACATGTGATACCTCCCCAATGTGTTAACATGTCCTGACATGGCCACAACACATATGGCAAGCCCTAAATGACACAACATGCTCTGCAATTGACCTGAAACGGTCTGGACATGACCTCATCATGTCCTGCGGATGGACTCCAGGCAGGATTTAAAAATGATCCTGTTAATGTCCCAGATGTGGACCAGGTGTGACCTAGACTGTGCCCCAGGTGTGATCTGAAGGTACTTGAAGAACTGCCTCATACAAAACTCATTTCTTAGTTCAAAGGGACCCTGGGTCCCAGACCTTAGAAAAGCCCCAAATACGGCCCAGATGTGACAAGTGGGAGAGAAGGAAAATCTCAAACCACATTTCAGACAAGAACCAGGTAGGCCCTAACATGTTCCAGGGGACGTTGGGTGTAGCTGAGCCCCAGCCATGATAATCTCCATGTAATTCCAGGTGTAAACCAGGTATAACCAGGTGTAACATGTACGAGGTACAACCTGGATTCAGGTGTAAATATACACATGACAAGATGTGGCCATATGACAGACATGGCCATACAGCAGACATTACACAGACATGGCCGGAGGTCATACAGGTGGAAGTCCAGGGGAGAGAGAAGCATTGTTATCTCTACCACAGCCCCTCCTGTGCTCGGGTAACTAGGCCAGGTGGAGGCAGCACAGAGTCCTCAGCAGTGGGCAAGCTGTGGCCAGTGCAATGTCTATCTGGGGCAAAGAACATGGGCTTGATGCAGGTGGGGGTGGAAGATGCGGATGACCGTGTACCACGGCCTCATCCACCTGCAGCCCACATTTCCAAGGTGCCGGCCAGGCCCTGTGTGTACAGGAGACCATCCTCCAAGCTCAGAATGTGACAAACAGAACCCAATCACAGTCTTCGAGGCTGCCAGAGAAGGACCTGCAAGGTAGAGATCAGACCCCAGCCCTAGGAATTCTGTCCACATCTCATCAACCTCTACTCTGAGCCTCCTCCTGGGCACCCTCCCCACATTCTGAGACACAGCAATCAGGGTGCCTCAGTCAGAAGACAGAAAACGTCATTCCCCTTTTGGATCCTGTTATGGTTTAATTGTCTGCCCCCTATGGAAGCTCATGTTGAACGTTAATCCCCAAGTGGCAGTATTGAGAGATGGGGCCATTAAGAGGTGACTGGACCATGAGAGCTCTGCCCCTATGGATAGATTAATCCATTAATGTATTAATGGATTAATGCATTCTCATAGGAGTGGGATTGTGGCATTACAGGAAGAGGAAGGGAGAACGGATCTAGCGTGCTCCGTCTTCTTTCCCTGTGACGCCTTCTGCCGTGTTACGACACAGCATAAGGCCCTCACTAGAAGCTGAGCAGATACAACAGTTTGACTTTGAACTTCCCAGCCTCCAGAATTGTAGGAAATGAATTTCTTTTCTTCGCAAATTATCTAGTCTCAGCTATTCAGTTACAGCAACAGAATGAACTGAGACATTGTTTCAGACCTGGATCCAGCCATGCCTGAAGGCCACCCTCTCTGGACTTTACGGTCAATAAATTTCTTTCTTTGCTGAGACCACATGAGGTTGATTTCTGTCTCTCACAACTGAAAGAGATGTCAGAAGCCAGAGAGACCCGGGACCTGCTCAGGTGTCTTTTAGCATTTTAGCATCAGAACCATAGTCTTGGAGGGATGGTGCCCTTTCCCTGCTCAGCCTGGCCTGTCCAAGGAAGGGAAGGGCAGAGGGCTAAGGAAGGGCACCACGCTGCACTGGGGTCTCCCATTGGAGATTCCTGGGTCCTGGAGCAGAAGAGCAATGACTTAGGGCAGAGAAGCCACAGGGTGGGGTAGAAGGAACTGACCCACCAGGGGTGGGAAGTCATGGAAGCAGCAGCCCAGGTCCTCCACCTGCTGCAAGTTCTCCACATTGCCCTGGGCTTGAGCACATACAAGGCTGATACCAGGCCTGGCAGGGAGCCTGGATACTAATGGTGATCAATTATCACCCTTCCCTCCACTTTAAAAAAATTCCTACTCATCATTCCAGAACCAGCTCCAGAAACTCTTCCTACAGGAAGCCTTCTGGCCTGCCCCTGGAGACTTGGTTCTCCTCTGAGCTGTCGTAGTCCTCTGGTCCATTCTTGACCACATGAACTTGGGGAGTTCTTGCAGGACAAGGCCTTGGACTGAGGCCTCATGGGACCCCAATGGTGTTCAGGACACCAGGGCAGGGAGAGATGGCAGTGCAGGGAGGAGACAGTGAGGTGGGGGCTGGTGAGTGCATGGAGGGAAGAGGAAGATGGCTTAGAGAGAGCAGGGAGGGAGGGGCTGGGGTAATGCAGGAGACATACGGGATCTTGGGGGAAGAGGAGCTGCAAGCCCTTGGGTATGTCATGGCACCCACCACTGCAAGCTCTGCATGGGCACCTGAGGCATTCAGGAGAGGTCGGAGGATGTCGGGGTGGCAAAAAGTGATGCTGGGGAGGACGGGGCCAAGCCAGAATTTAAAGCCCTGTGGGCAGGTGGCCACCAGCTGGGTCAGGTCCCTCAAACCCTCCTCTGTGGGAAAGACCTGAAAGCAAGGCAGAGAAGTCAACTCCTATGATGGTTTAATTTTAGGTGCCAACATGATTGAGCTAAGGGATGTCCAGAGAGCTGGTAAACATTATTTCTAGGTGTGTCTGTGACAGTGTTTCCAGAAGAGATTAGCACTTGAATTGGTAAACTGAGGAAGGAAGATCCACCCTACCCAATGTGGGCAGCCATCGTCCAATCCATTGAGGGCCCAGAGAGAACAACAAGGCAGAGGAAGGGGGCCTTGGCTCTGTCTTCTGGAGCTGGGACATCCATCTTCTCCTGCCCTTGGACATCAGAACTCCAGCTTCTCAGGCCTTTGGACCCAGACTGAATTATAGCACCAGTGTCCTTGGAGCTCCAGCTTGCAGATGGCATACAGTGGGATGTCTTGGCCTCCATAACCACATGAGCCAATTCTCATAATAAATCCTGTCTATACCTACATATAGATCTATATATCCTGTGATTCTGTTTCTCTGGAACCCTGACTAATACAGTTCTGCAACAGGAGACGTCACAGGTCCCCCCTGCAGCCTTCAGTCATGGTGCAGCCTCTGCAGTGAATAGCATGTCTGGGTTCTGCAGAGATGGAGGGAACCTCTGCTTTCTCCTGCTCCTTGTCTACTGGGGTTGTCTCCAAATGCCAAAGGTGCATCCCAGGGCAGAGGGGAGAGGACACACTATCTGCCCGCAGAGGGGTCCCCCTTGGCTCCCGAGGAAGGATTTTCTTGACCTGGGAGTGGTTCCAGCCTGGGGGCAGATGGGGTTGTGGGAAGCAGTGTGACCTCAGGACCTGTCCCTAAAGCTGGTTTCCACATGCTTTCATATCCTGGTTGGTACACAAATGCTCTGGTTCCTTCTGGGGAGAATGGTCTGCACCGCTGGGGCCTTCCAACCTCGGCTGAACCCAGAGGAGCAGAGGGGACCTCTAACCATCCATCAGGACAGCGTCTCCCACCTGTGAGCACCTTCTGCACACCAGGCTCTGTGCAGAGTGGTCCTGTGCACCATCCCACTAAGCCAAAGGACACGCCCATCACCCCTACCATTACAGATGAACAGGCCAAGGCCAAGTCCCCCAACAGAGACCAGGTCTAAGTCAGAGAGGAAGGTGTGGGGAGGGGGGGTTAAGAAAGGCTCCTGAGAGGGGAAGTGAGTGGCCAACTTTTATCCAGGTTGCTCAGCGGGGCCCACTGGGACATCTTAGTGGAGAAGAACAGGATAAGAGGAAGGTGCCCAGGAAGGGCAGGGGAGGGACACTGCTCACACCTGTCTTCTGGCCCAGTGGTGCCCCTGTGTGTTTGGGGTGTGAGTTGGGGGGTCACAGCTAATTCCTGTGGAAAGCAGCAGCCCAAGGAGGGGCAGTCGCAGGAAATGGGCCAGGCAGGGAGCCGACCCTGGACAGGGCCCCTCAGGAGGCTTCAAGTGTAGCAGTGGACAATTGGGAACGACAGGGGTCCCTGCTCTGTGCAGCCCTCCCCAGGGGAGCCCCTCAGGTGCACCCTTGTGGGAAGACAGGCTGGAAAACAATCCTAAGCAGGCTAGGGGTGGGGGGACAAGGAGGGGAGGAAGGTCTAGGACAGCACAGCAGAGCACAGCAGTGAGGGAGTGAGCAGAGGAAGGAGTGAGCCACCTCCCTCCCTTCTCTGCCGTCCCAGACCCCAGCCCCCCTCCACCCCCAGCCCCTTCCCAGACCTCAGGAGGTCCACCCACCCTCACACCCCAGACCCACCCTGTTGCCACACTCACCATGCCCAGGTGACCCAGGAACCAGTTCTTTTGAGGGGGCTGCGGGAAAGAGCGGAGGCAGCTGCACTTGTCATAGAAGGCGTAGGTCCAGGCCAGGACGCGGGCCAGGAGCCAGGAGGCCCCGACCAGCAGCAGCAGCAGCCACGGGGAGGCTGCCACCGGCCCCAGGCCCAGCCAGGACAGGCTCAGCTGCGGCATCCTGCAGGGCAGACGGGGTGGAGGGGAGTCCTGAGGCCCAGGAGAGGGAAGGGGGCTCCAGGGCAGTGCAGAGGGGCCAGGGGGAGGGAGGGCTCAGAGATGGGTAAAACATGCCAAGAGCTAAAGTCAAGACCCAGCAGAACCGCAGCCAATGGCCCCAGCTCTCTGTACACCAAGAAAGGGAAAGGGACAGGCGAGTTAAGTCCAGAAAGGCCCAGCCTGAATCACGGGGAGGCTGCCAGGGGCACAGTTACCCGGAAACCACCAGTCCCCTGGGCCGGCAGCCTGGAGCCGCCCCAGCCTTGGGCAGCCCCCTCCCCATCCCGGGCCAGGACCCTCCAGTCCCACCACCTCCAGCCTGGCACCTTCTCTCAGGAGCTTGTCCACACAACCTCCTTTCCCCTCTGCGGGGAGGTCTTTGCACCTGGTCCCTGACAAAGGACGGCTCCAGCAGGGCTGGGCTGGTGCCAGTTGCCGGTGAGCAGGGCAGCCAAAGCATGGGGCGGGAAGCATCTGGGGGCAGAAGAACCAGCTTGGGATGACACAGCACGAGCACTGGACCCTCAGGACTCAGCACGTCCCATGTGGGGTGTGGCAGTAAGTCGGGGCGATCATAGGTGACTGACAACCCCAAGGTTTACAGGCCAGGGTGCAGACAGTGAAAGCATGAACTTGAGAGTTCAGGTGCCAGGTGAGTAGGGCCAGGCCAGGCCTTGTCCCTGATCATCTCCTGAGCTCCTGTCCAAGCGTGTTCCTGGAGGACATGATGCACCATTGCTCGGTGCAGAATTAGGAGGCTGCGAGAGGAAAGCCCAGGGCCCAGGCTGCACAGACTGGCAGGAGTTGAAGTCCTGCCTGGAGGCAGCCCGGGCCCTGGGTTGAGACATGGCTGTTTGGAACAGACACAAGGAATGCAGCCTTGCTGGCGACTATCCCGGTCAGATTCTAGGGATAAAGAGCCCAGCTACTGGCTCGGCGCGGTGGCTCATGCCTGTGATCCCAGCACTCTGGGAGGCGGAGGCAGGAGGATCCCTTGAGCCCAGGAGTTTGAGGTCACACAGTGAGCTGTGATGACGCCAGGGCCCTCTCGCCTGGGCAACAGAGGGAGACTCTGTCTCAAAAAAAAAAAAAAAAAAAAAAGAGCCCAGCTGCAAGGGCAAACCTGGAGGCTGGGCTCCGTGTCCGAGGACAGAGGGAGGCATGGGGGGTAAAGCTGAGAGGGGCCGTGAGCAGACGGGGTCCAGGCAGGGGAGGGCAGAGCCAGGGGACCCTGAGTGGAGTCCTCGTTCTGCCCCCTCCTTGCTCTGACTGTGGGCAGTGCCGGCTGTCCTGGGCTCAGTCTTCCCAGCTGGGGAATGGGAGATCAGATGAGGTCCCCAGTGGCGGACAGCAGATGGGTCTACAGAGTTGGGGGCCCCAAAAATAGAAAGTGAAGGGAAGGGGCTGGCAAGTAGCACTTGATCCGCTGTGGGCCAGTGCTCTACTCTGCGCAAAAGATCCCATGTAAAGTCCTTCTACTGTGTGCTCTACATAAAGCACACCTACCGCGTGCCGGGTCTCTTCATAAATCCTGTCTGCTGTGTGCCAGGTGCTCTACGTAGACTCTGGTGACCTACATAAAGTGCACCTACTATGTGCCAAGTACTCTACATAAATCCTGTCTGCTGTGTGCCAGGTGCTCTACATAGAGTAACCCTGCTTTGAGCACAGTACTTTACGTAAAGTGTACCTACTCTGTGCCTGGTACTCTATGTAAAGCATGCCTACTGTGTGTCAGATGCTCTACGTAGAGCACGTCTACTCTGTGCCTGGTGACCTACATAAAGTGCACCTACTATGTGCCAAGTACTCTGCATAACAACTCTACTGCGTGCTGGCTGCTCTACATAATATGCACCTACTGGGTGCCAAGTGCTCTACATAAAGTGTGCCTGCTTTGTGTCAGATGCTCATCTGCATCACAATGCACAATGGCTTTCCACCGCCCTCCCCTCAACTCTCTGGCAGAGCTCTGGACACTGATGGAGAGACCCAGGTGACAGCATCCAGGGGAGGGAAGATGCCCATTTCACAGAAGAGCAAACTGAGGCTCAGAGAGGGCAAGTCTCGAGCCTAAGTTGCAGAGCTCCTAGGAATCCAGGTCTTGCAGTTACTCAAGCCCACGCCCCTTCCCTCTGCCATGCTGCTCTGCTCCCATTTACTGGGGACAATGCCATATTAATCCAGGGACATTTATAAGAGTGGAACATCAGTGTGGTGGCCCCAGAGGAGAAATATCGTGAGACCCTTGTATCACCATCTGCCCCCTCCTCCCACACCCAGGATGCTCCAACCAACAGATCTATTGCTACCCCCACCCCTGGCTCTCCCTGAATGCTGTTTAGAATTGCCCTGTGGGGTGGTCTCAGCAGGGGGGGGCTGTAACGATGGGGCTCCTAGCACAGCTGCCGAGCAGGAGGGTGGGGAAAGACAGTCCTCCCGACACTAAAGTCACCAGCAGGATGTTTGGCAGACCCACAGCAGCCCAGCCTGGCTGCCCAGTGCAGTGAGGGAAGAAGGTGTGTCGTGGGGGAGGGCGTGATGCTTAAGTGAGACCTCAGACAAGACTGGCACTGAGGCAGGTGAGGGTGAGTGGGGGAGGGGTCCCAGGCAGATGGAGTCAGGGAGGAAGGAAAGAAGGAAGGAGGGAAGGAAGGAAAGGAGAGAGAGCAGGCATTTCCAGGATCACAGCCGCCCTCCCTTGGACTTCAAGGACAGTGCATAACGCATCCCGCATCCCCACGCAGGCCCCTGGAGAGGCCTCTGGGAATCACCACTGGGGAAGATGCCTGCAGAGACAAATGTGCCCCACCCACCATGGCCCAGGTGTGCTGGGTGCTGGGCCGCCCTAGGCCTGGCTCCGAGGAAGGTAAGTGGAGCCCACTGTTTGCACAGCCGTTTTCCAGGATGAAGTGGCGAGAGCCGCAGGGGCTGCAAGGGAGACTGTGCGAGGACCAGGGAAAACTGGAGCAGAGGGAGGCCCTGGGTGGGGAGGTGGGGTAGAGCGTGGGATGATGTGGAGTAGGGAGTCTACAGCCCCAGCAACCCTGCTCCAGGCTGGGTAGGGCCGTCCTGCCTCCTGGTCCCCCACGGAGTCCATCTACTGCCTGTAGCTGCCCCCTTCCCACAGCAGTTGTGGTCATCAGTGTCCATGCCTGGCAGGAGTGGTGTCTGTACCAGGTTGCCAGGAGGGCAGCACAGGGTGTGCACTGTGCATGTGGGTGCGCTTTTGCAATTGCATCTTTTGCCTTCTGGTGCATGCGGTGGCTGTGTGTATGTGCAGCTGTGTGTGCCTGTATTCATTTCTTGTAGCTGCCATTGCAAAGTTCCTGACACCCGGTGGCTTTAAAACAAGAGAAATTATCTCCGTTGCTGCCGAAATCCTGAAATAATGCCTACAGGCAACCTTGAGGTTGTGACAGAGTCTCTGCTCACCGAACGGTTCTGAGGTCGCACCGTGTCGGCTTCAATCATAACCGCCTCACTCACGGATTCATGGTGTCTCTTCTCGGGACCAGTTTCGAGTATGGCAGCTCTTTGACGGTGAAGTCTTAGATCTATGACACAGGTGCACAGCAGAGAGAGCAGAATGAGTTGGAGAGTGTCCCCCTTGAGGCAGGAGGGCACTGGGGCAGGATCTGGGAGCCAGTCTGCACGTGCTCCAGCTTGGGAGCACTCAGCGGGGAGCAGGGCCTGGACTTCCTCCCCCTTTAGGTCCACGTTCACGCAGGGGACTTGGAGAGCCCCCTTGGAGAATCCCGCCACGGGGTTGTTCTGGGAAAGGGTGGGACAGAGCCAGTGCCAGAGGGAGACAGGGAGCCGAGAGCCCTTCGTGAAAGTTCTAGTGAAACTTGTGCACTAAGGAGCAGGGCCCCGGGGGCCTGTTTGCAGCCAGGGCAGAAGAAGAGGTGGCGGCCTGAGGGAGCGGGTGCTGGGCGTGGGGCGAGGAGGGAAGGTGGGTCTGGAATGGGGTTGAAACCCTGCGCTGTCGCAGTGCCTATATGGGGCACGTGGCGGGGAGGGATGAGTGACAAGCAGCTCAGCAGACAGCAAACAGCAACCATGACAGAGAGGAGCTCAGCGCTGCCAGCTGGGGGGCTTGGGAAGTCTGTGCCGAGCACTGGGCGTCACCTCCCCACAGGGAATCCGCAGGGCCGGCGTGTGGTTGTCCCAACGCACAGTAAGATCCTGGGATTTGAGCGATGGGCCTGCGCGATTCCACCACCTGTGTGTGTCTCAGAGCACTGGCCCTGGCAGTCCGGGGAGGGGAGAGGAGCAGGCACAGTGGTGCAGGAGGGAGGGCAAGAGGCCAGAGCTGGGTCTGTGTGCACGTGATGGAGGGGCAGGGAGTGGGGTCCAGGGATGACGGCTGAGGGACGGGAGGGATGAGGAGGAGGGGAGAGTTAAGCTGGTGCTCCAGTTCCTGCCCCGGCTGGCTGGGTCCCTGTGGGCCACAGACACTGCTTTCCTGTGTGGGCTACGCTTCTCGACGTGAGCCAGACTGTGCATTTTGCAGGTGGGATTCTCAGCCCTGCAAGCACTGGACTGACGTGGCTCGGGGAGAACACTCAGCACCCATCCTGCAGGTGGGGCTGGAGGGGGTGTTGTAATATGGAATGAGCTGTGTCCCAGGGTATTTGAAAACCTGTTATCCAAACAGTAGCTTGAGTTGGTCAAAGATACACATATATGCATAAATATATATATTCACAAAAGATTTTTTTTGAGACAGAGTCTTGCTCTCTTGTCCTGGCTGGAGTGCAGTGGCGTCATCATAGCTCACTGCAGCCTCCAACTCCTGGGCTCAGCTGATCCTCCTACCTCAGCCTCCCGAGTAGCTGGGACTACAGGTGCCACCAAGCTCGGCTAATTTTTCTATTTTTAGTAGAGACGGGGTCTTGTTCTTGCTCAGGCTGGTCTCGAACTCCTAAGCTCAAGCGATCCTCCCACCCTGGCCTCCCAGAGTGCTGGGATTACAGGCGTGAGCCACCCTGCCCGGCCTATACTTGCAAATTTTTGCACGACATAAACTTCAGTGGGCACCATTAGTATTCCAGGCTCCCTGCAGTTATGTTGGTACGATTTGAGGGTCTATCATTAAAAAACCTGAAATCTAAAATGCTCCAAAATCTGAAACTTTTTGAGTGCCGACATGATACCACAGATGGTCCACACGGGTGGCTGTAATAGTGACACTTTTGCGTTCTAATGGTTTAACGCACAAAAACTTTGTTTCATGAAAAAATTTATCTTAACATTGTTAAGTGTTATAGTGTATAAAATTACCTTCAGACTGTGTGTATAAATTGTATATGCAACATAAATGAATTTCACTTTTAGATTTATGTCCACCCCCAAGATATTTCATTATGTATATGTATATTCCAAAATAAAAAAAAATCTGGAACACTTCTTTTCCCAAGCATGTCAGATAAGGGATACTCAACCTGCCATAGCTCCCGGTTTTTGAGCATTTATCGTCAGCTAGGCATGGCCTTTTTTGGGCAGATTTATTGAGATACAATTCACATACCATATAATTTACCCATTTCAAGCTATGTGCAGTGATCACCACAGTCAATTTATCAATAAAAACATTTTTATCTTCTCCAAAAGAAACTCTGTACCCTTTAGGTTTCGTTCCCCTTCCCCCACAGCCCCCGGAAACCACTAATCTATTTTTTGTCACTATGGACTTGCCTATTCCGGACATTTAACGTAGACGGAATCACACAATGTGGGTCCTTTTGTCACTGGCTTGTTTCACTGAGCGTGATGCTTCCAAGGCTCATCCCTGCTGTAGCCTGTGTCAGCCCTTCATTCCTGTTACAGCTGGACAATATTCCGTCGTTTGCATGTGCCACGTTTTGTTTGTCCTTCCACCAGCTGAGGGACGTTGGGGCTGTTGCCACCTTCTGGCTGTCGTGAATAATGCTGCTGTAGACAGTCACCTGCAAGTTTCTGCGTGGACGTATGTCTTCATTTCTTTTGGTCCTAGGAGTGGAATTGATGGGTCACACGGTAACTTTATGTCTAATCGTTTGAGGAACTGCCAGAGTGTTTTCCAAAGCGACTGCCCCATGTTAATTAACCCCGCCAGAAGCGTCCGGTGTTCTCATTTCTGCACATCCTTTCCAACGCTTTGTTATGAGCTGACTTTTTGATGATAGACATCCTAGTGGTAGCTTATAGTAGCTTAGATTGGCATTTCCTTGATGACTAAGGATAGGTTTTAAGTGCTGAACACACATGAGCTCTTTTACCCCACAGGGAAGACAGGATTATTAGTTCCATTTTGAAGATGAGGAAACTGAGCTCTAAAGAGAGTAAGTCAGTTAGCTAGAGGTCGCCCACGAAGTGGAAAAGCTAGAATTGAAACTATTTTTCAAGCTGAAGCTGGGGCTCAGAAGTGCACATTTCTCAGGGATTATGAGGAGGGCAGGCCAGTCCGTTCCAGAAAGGGGGGAAGAGCTGGACTGGAAGCAACAGACAGATTCTGACCGGCACCAACGACAGGAGGCCAGAACCAGAAACACGTTGTTCTCATGAGGTTAGAAAGCATCGCCCAGCGTGAGAGAATCGGGGAGACCCCTTGTGGGTTTGGCCAAATTGGCGGTATTGTTTTTGTGTTTGGTTATTTTTTTTGTAGACGTATCAAAATGGAAAAGAGTATCATTTTTAAATATTAAATTGTTTGCCCTAAAAAATTCCTGACCCCAAGTTCCTGGGTTATATTAGAAGTTCCAGGGTAGTTAACGGGCAGTATCTGAGGGCATCCTTTGCCTCCCCTGTGAAACGGGAAGGAGATCTAAATGGTAAAGTCTTCCTGCGCCCGTCCACCCCCTGGAGTTGTCGTGGGTGAGGAAGTGGTTAAGTGGCGGCACAAGTCCTGGGGTGTAGCCAGTGCTCTGTAGCTAATCACGGTTCCAGAGACAACTTGCAAGATACTGGGAAACAGGTAAGAATCAGACTGTGTGAATTTGAAAGAGTTGCAGCAAAGGTGACTTCTGGGTTATACCTAAGAAATATCACTATAGTTCTCTATGGTCACCAGAGAAGAAAATCCGTTTGCTCTAGTCTGGTTGACCAATGTCAATGTATTCTGCAACTGAAATAAACTTCATGTTTATTCCTTTACTATTTAGTACTAGTTGTGTACATTTAAGACAACCAAAGAAGTTGAACTTAGTGAATTTATGTTGTTTTTTATATCTGGCATATTCCAGACATCAAGGGTGGATCAGGGTGAGGGGAGTTAGACAGGATCCCCAAAGTGCAGCGCTACAGCCTGTCCTTATTAAAAATGTTGACATTTTGTTCACCATGAATTTTTTGCATTACTTTTGATTTTAAAAAACATTGCATTAAATATTATTGAATTTTTTGGTGGCCGCTTATATTGGGTGTTCAAGGTGACTGCCTCACCTCTCCTCAAAGGAAAAAAAAAAAAGCCTGCATTTCTTTCCCCCTCAAAGACGAAAAAATAGAAGCCATCATTTACTCAAAATAGAAATAAGTGCCAAAAAGTTCAAGTGTAAACACAGCCAGGTCTGGGATGATGAGTCCCCACATTGCAGGGGTGGAGACAGCCACCTTCTGCCCACTGGCTTCGGCCAGTCCTTCTCCCCAGGGACTCTGTGCTCATCTCCCTCCATTAATCACCTTTCGCTTTCCGACATCCTTTGTCCCCTTTGTTCCTCCACTTTTGCCGTGCCTCATTAACGGTCCCCTCTGGGCCACATTCTTTGGTATCCCCAGGTCGTGTAACCACCACTATCACAGCCTCTCTTGATAGTCAAAAACCTCCTTTCACCCCTAACCTCTGACAACCACTGGTCTATTGTCCATTCCTATAGCTTTGCTTTTTTCGTATTGTTGCACTAAGGGGCTCATACAGTATGTAGCCTTCGAGTCTGGCTTCTTTTACTTAGCATAATGCATTGGAGGTTCACCCATGTTGTATGAATCGAGACTTTGTTTCTTTTCATTACTACTTAGTATTTCATCGCATAGATGGGCCACTTTTTGTTTGTCAGTTGAAGGCCGTATGGATTGCTTTCAGTTTTTGACTATTATGAATAAAACTGCTATGAATATTTGTGTACAGGTTTAAGTGAGAACCTATGTTTCCATGGCTGTCAGAGTGGGATGGCTGGATCATATTATAAGTGTATGTCTGATGTTATAAGAAACTGTCAAGTCATTTCCAGAGTGTCTTTGTTGTTTTTTAATTCTCATCTCTAATGTGTGAAAATTCTACTTCCTTGACAAACTCACCAGCACATGGTGACATCAGTTTTTTTCCAGCCATCGTTATGGGTGGGCACTGCTATATCACTGAGATTTTAATTTGCATTTCCTGATGACTTATGGTTTTGAACACTTTTTCATGTGCCTATTGGCCACTCATATGTCTTCTTTGGTGGACAGTCTGTGCAAATCTTTTGCCCATCAATTTTCCTTAGGTTGTTTGCTTTCTTATTCTTGGATTTTGAGAGTTCTGTATGCATTTTGCATACAAGCCCTTTGTCAGATATGTGATTTGCAAGATTTTTTCCCCCTAGTCTGGCTGTTTTTTTCATTATCTTAATTTTACTTCATTCAGCAAAAGTTTTAAATTTTTATACAGTACAATTTGTCAATTTTTTATTTTTATGAATTGCATTTACATTGTTATATAGAAGAACTCTTTCCCTAACCAGAGTTTAGAGTGATTGTCTCCTATATTTTCTTTTAAAAGTTTTACAGTTTTAGATTTAACATTTAATTCTATGATCTCTATTTAGTTAAATTTCATGTAAGGTGTGAGGTTTGGCTTGACTTTTTTTTTTGCATATGGATGTCCAATTGTTACAGTTTCATTTTTGGAAAAGATTGTTCTTTTTGTGTTAACTTGGATTGCAGGTTTGTAAATAATCAATTAACCACATTTGGGTGGAAGTATCTCTGGACTCTCTATTATATTCCATCTTCACCAATACCACTTTGTCATGGTTACTGGAGCTTTATGGTATGTCTTGAAATGGGCAATTGGAATACTTCAAGTATGCTATTTCATTTCAAATAGTTTTGGCTATTCTACATCCTTTGTATTTTTATGTAACTTTTACAATCAGTGTGTCTATTTCTACAAAATGTGCTCCTGGGGTTTTGATTGGGATTTCTTTGAATCTGTAGATAATTGGAGGAGAATTAACATCTTCCCAATATTGAGTCTTCCAATCCATGAACATTGTATACCTCTCCATTCATTTTGTGTATTGGATTTCTTTCATCAATGTCTTGAAGCTTTCACCATGAGGATCCTGTGCATATTTTGTTAGATCTACAACTTCCCTTTTTCTGGGGTACTATACTAAAAAAATTAGTAGTTTAAAAGGTTTACTTTCCAAATGCTTGTTGTTAAAAGATAGTAGGGGTTGGCACACTTTTCCTGCAATGGGCCATACAGTAAATATTTTAGGCCTTGAATGTCTGGTTTCTGGTTTCTCCTCCTCCTCCTCCTTCTCCTTCTACAATCCTTTAAAATATAAAAACCATTCATAGTTGACAGGCCATACAAACACAGGTCACAGGCCTTGTTGGACCCACAGATCATAATCTGCCGACCCCTGGAATATTGAAATATAATAGTGTTTAGTATATTGACTGTGTATCCTGAACTCAACGGGATCATTCCCACTGGTATACAAGTAATGCTGTTATTTCCTCATCCTCAAAAAAATTTCTTCTATTGGCCTCACTTTCCCACCAGCTGATGCTCCATATATTTCCTCCACAATGCAGCAAACTCCTTCAAAGAGTCACCTTACTTGGCATGTCAAATATCTCCTCTCCCACTCTAATAGGCTTTGACATTCCTCTGAGGGGAGTGACGGTGAATGAACGAGAGAGTGAGCAGGGACATTTGGGACTCTGCTGCACCTGTGTGTGTAATTCTCAAACCACTCCCAGATCTGGCCCGGTCACTGGGTGCCTGGGTCTCCTTCCTCTCCTGAGTGTGAAGGATGCTCCCTCTGCTGGACGGTTTGGGGACTACAGCCTCTAAGGTGTCTGGACTCAATTAGTTCAACGTGTGTTTGACCATGACCGTGTGTATGCGTTGGTGTCACTGCTCAGCTATAACTGTCCACACCGGGCGGTGCTCCTGCTCATTGCTGGATCCCCTGTCAGAGCCCCTGCCCCATCCCCAGGCCTGACCCTGACAGTACTGGCAGGATATTCTGGAGAAATAATGCCCTTGGAAGCAGCCCTGAGTAACGACTGGTGGAGACTGTGGGTAAATACCCCATCTACTACGGCTAATTTTTCTATTTTTTGTAGAGATGGGGTCTCACTCTTGCTCAGTCTGGTCTCAAATTCCTGGCCTCAAGCGATCCTCCCACCTCGGCCTCCCAAAGTCTTCTGGACTTTTTGAAGCTTTCCTTGTCCCTTTCTTCCCCAAACTAGCTCATGTGACCTCCTGGTACCTCTGCCAAGATGTTGGCAGCCCTGGACGGCAGATCTGGCCCTGGACGTGCCTTCAGGGGCTGGTTGTGCTTCATGATCTGTGTGGTGGTGAATAGACTGGAGCAGTAGCTTCCAGCTTCAGTACTGAGCCAGATTTCATCACCACTGTGGGTCTGTACCCAGCTGATATCTGCTTCCCCCACGGACGCTGAGTGAAATGTCCCCATGTCTCTGTTTATCTCAGTATGAATGAGGAAGGAAGCAAGAACAGACAAACTTTTTAGGTCCTTCAGTTGCCTCACCCAGTGCTGGGTCTTTAAGCTCCTGGTGCGGCTTCAGGGGGTGGTCTTTATACCTGGCGCACACCTCCATGTCTCTCGGGTTTCTGCTCAAAGGTCACTTCTTGGGGAGTCCCTCCCTGGTCACTGCATTCAGAGAGGCATCCTCAGTCTCTTCCTAGCTCTTCTCATTCTGGTCTTTTCTTTCATTACCCCACCATCTGACTTGGTCTTATTACCTGTTGCCTTCCCCCATCAGACAAAAGCACCACAATGGCAGAGATCTCATCTGTCTTGTTCATCTTGTGTCCCAGGTCCTAGCACTGCACCTGGCATAGTGCGGGTGCTCAAGTGAAATTTGTTTTTGAGGAACCAACAATCTGGGAGGTATAATTCCACCTGCCCATTTTACTGAGGAGGATATGAGGCTCAGAGAGGGCAAGTGACTTGCCCAGGTCACACAGCCAGTGAGTAGCAAAACCTGGACTTGAACTCAGTTCTGCTGAATCCAGAACTTGTTCCTTCCAGACATTCCAGGAAATGAAAGGCGAAACTCAAGCCAACCGGCAGTCTACGTGCTTGTTCTAGAAAGACCCCAGGCTGACTCTTGGGAGGTGTGTCTTCATGATGACACAAAATAAGAATAGCTCACCTGTGTTGTGCACCAACTATGTGCTGCCCCTGTGCCAAATCCTTATTTCTTCTAAAACTTTTGTTTTAATGATTAAAATTATAGCAGCTCGGTGTAAAAACGACAGCAACAGGGATGTGTAGAAAGTTAAAAGGGTCTTTGTTCCAATCCTACTTCCCTAAATTCCACTGTCATGTGTGGATTCTTCTGGATTTTTTTTTCAGTGCATAAACAAATGTGTACACACAGACATGCACACACAAACACTCATACTTTTTTTTTTTTTGGAGGGAGAGTCTCACTCTGTCACCCCAGCTAGAGTGCAGTGGCATCATCATAGCTCACAGCAACCTCCAACTCCTGGGAGCAAGCGATCTTCCTGCCTCAACCTCCCAAGTAGCTGGGACTACAGGCGCACGCCACAACACCTGGCTAATTGTTCTATATTTTGTAGAGACAGGGTCTTGCTCTTGCTCAGGCTGGTCTTGAACTCCTGAACTCAAGTGATCCTCCTGCTTTGGCCTCCCAGGGTGCTAGGATTACAGGCGTGAGCCACTGCACCTGGCCTCATTATATATATTTATATACACATGAGATGAGAAGCACCAGCCTCCATCTTCCCTAGGGTGGCCTCTCCCCACAGCACTCACTGGTGACATCCCATCAGTCAGGCTGTGTGACTTGGCAGCTGAGATGTTCCTTGTTGGATAAGAAACCATTGGAGAGACTCCAGCCTCCTGGGGCTCCAAACTTCCCCACCTGAGACTTTCTGCTTCCCACTCTGCATCCACAAAGCATCTATTGGACTTTTTAATATAAGCCATTCTAACAGGAGTAAGGTGACATCTCATTATGGTTTTAATTTGCATTTTCCTGATGATTAGTGATGTTGAGCATTTTTTCACATGTTTGTTGGCCATCTATCTATCTTCTTTTGAAAAACTTCTTTTCATGTCTTTTGCCCACTTTTTAATGGGGTTGTTAATTTTTTTCTTGCTGATTTGTTTGAGTTCTTTGTAGATTCTAGTTATTAGCCCTTTATTGGATGTGTAGATTGCAAATATTTTCTCCCATTCTGTAGGCTGTCTATTTGCTCTGTTGATTATTTCCTTAGCTGTGCAGAAGTTTTTAATTTAATAAAGTCCCATTTATTTATTTTTGTTGCTGCTGTAATTGCCCTTGGGGTCTTAGTCATAAATTCTTCGCCCAGACTGCCATCTAGAAGAGTTTTTCCTACTTTTTCTTCTAGAATTCTTATAGTTTCATGCCTTACATTTAAATCTTTTATACATATTGAATTAATTTTTGTTACTGGCAAGAGATAGGGGTCCTGTTTCATTCTTCTGCATGTGTCCATCCAATTTTCCCAGCACCATTTATTGAACAGAGCTTATTTTCCCTGGTGTGTGTTGTTGTCTGCTTTGTCAAAGATCAGTTGGCTGTAGGTAGATGGTTTTATATCTGGGTTCTCTATTCTGTTCCATTGGTCTATGTCTCTATTTTTGTGCCAATACCATGCTGTTTTGGTTACTATACCTTGTAGTATAGTTTGAAGTCTGGTAATGTGATGCCTCCAGATTTTTTCTTTTTGCTTAGGATTGATTTGGATATTCAAGCTCTTTTATGGTTCCAAACAAAGCATAGAATTATTTTTTCTAGATCTGTGAAATACGCTGTCAGTATTTTGATGGGGATTGCATTCAATCTGTAAATCACTTTGGGTAGTATGGACATGTTAACAATGTTGATTCTACCTTTCCATAAGCATATGTTTTTCCCATTTGTTTGTGTCATCCACAATTTCTTTCCTCAGTGTTTTGTGATTCTTCTTATAGAGATTTTTCACCTTCTTGGTTAAGTATATTTCTAGGTATTTTATTTTATTTGCAGCTATTATGAATGGTAATGAGTCTTTGATTTGACTCTCAGTTTGACTGTTATTGGTATATAGAAATGCTACTGATTTGTGTACATTGATTTTATATCCTGAGACTTTGCTGAATTTATTTATCAATTCCAGGAGACTCTTAATGGAGTCTTTGGGGTTTTCTAGATACAAGATCATATCATCAGCAAAAAGCAATAGTTGACCTCCTTTTTCCTGATTAGGACACACTTTATTTTTTTCTCTTGCCTGATTGCTCTGGCTAGGACTTCCAGCACTATGTTGAATAGAAGTGGTGACAGTGGGCACCCTTGTGTTGTTCCAGTTCTTAGTGGGAATGCTGTCAACTTTTCCCCATTCTGTATGATGTTGGCTGTGGGTTTGTCATAAATGGCTTTTATAATTTTGAGATATTTTCCTTCTGTGCCTAGTTTCTTGTGAGTTTTTATCATGAAAGGGTCCTGGATTTTGTCAAATGCTTTTTCTGCATATATTGAGATAATCATATGGTCTTTGTTTTTGCTTCTGTTTATGTGGTGAATCACATTTATTGATTTACATATGTTGAACCATCCTTGCATTCCTGAGATGAAGCCCACTTGGTCTTGGTGTATTATTTTTTTGATATGAGGTTGAATTTGGTTTGCTAGTATTTTATTAAGGATTTTTGCATCTATATTCATAAGGGATATTGATCATCAAAGCAGAAAATCAATAAAGAAACACTGGACTTAAATGGGACCCTAGAACAAATGGACCTAACAGATACTTACAGAACATTCTACCTAAAAACTACTGAGTATACATTCTTCTCATCAGCACATGGGACATTCTCCAAGATTGATCATATATTAGGCCACAAAACATGTCTCAACAAATTTTAAAAAATCAAAATTATACCATGTATCTTCTCAGATCATAATGGATTAAAATTAGAAATCAGTTCTAAGAGTAACACTCAATTCTACACAGAGTCATGGAAATTAAACAACCTGCTACTGAATGATTATTGGGTCAATAATTAAATTAAGATGGAACTCAAAAGAGTCCTTGAATTGAAAAACAAAGAAGACACAAGCTATCAAAATCTATGGGATCCAGCAAAAGCATTCTTAAGGGGAAAATTCATAACCTTAAATGCCAACATCCAAAAGTCAGAAATATCACAAATTAACAACCTAATATCACATCTCAAGGAGCTATAAAAGGATGAGCAAACCAAACCCAAAGCCAGCAGAAGACAACAAATAACAAAGGTCGGAGCAGAACTAAATGAAATGGAAAACAAAAAATAATAAAAAAGATTAGTGAAACAAAAAGTTGGTTCTTTGAAAAGATAAATAACATTGATAGACCTCTTGCTAGATTAACTAGGAATAGAACAGAAAGGACTCAAACATCATCCATGAATACTAAAAAATCTCTATGCACATAAACTAAAAAAATATAAAGGAAATGGACAAATTCCTGGAAACCCACAACCTCCCAAGACTTAATCAGGAAGAAATAGAACTCCTGAATAGACCAATAATGAGCAGTGTATTGAAGCAGTAATAAAAGTCTTCCCCCCGCCCAAAAAAAAGCCCCAGACCAGATGGATTCACAGCTGAAATCTACCAGACCTACGAAGAAGAACTGGTACCCATACTGCAGAAATTATTCCATAACATTTAGAAGGAGGGAATCCTCCCCAACTCATTCTACAAAGCCAGCATCACCTTGATACCAAAGCCAGGTAAGGACACAACATTCTTGATCCTTTATTTGATCATAGCCTATCTCCCCACTAGATGTTGCCCCTTGATAGCAGGGAGGTGTTTGTTGTACCCTAATGCCTGTAACAGTGCCCAACTCATAGTAGCTGCTCAGTGAACATATGGCTACAGAAGCAGCCCAGGCAGGTAGAGAATATTCTCTTGAACTTATAACTAAAATGTGTCAGTGTCCTAAAGGGTAAACTCAGAGGTGCAGAGTTGTGAGAGTCCAGTGTCCATCCTGTTTGACCTGGATCTGGTGCCTCAGGCCCTTTGGACATCATGTCTTTTGATTGTGGCTGGGTGCTTGGCAGGCACAAGGCAGGCAGGGATTGGATGGCCCAGCTCAGCCCCCTTCAGCCTTGCCCAGGGTATAAGAACAGACCAGGGGCAAAGAAGTCCCAGGAGGAGGGGAGAGGAGATTCTAGAGGCAGAAGACATTCCTGACCATGTCTCTCTGTCCCCTGACTCTTCCTCTTCCCCCGGGGTCCCTGTGTCTCCCTCCCTGCTCTCAGCCACTCCTTCCCCATCTCTGAGCCCTCCCCGCCCCTGCCCCTCTGCACTGCCCTGGAGCCCCCTTCCCTCTCCTGGGCCTCAGCGACTCCCCTCCACCCCCGTCTACCCGCAGCTGAGCCTGTCCTGGCTGGGCCTGGGGCCGGTGGCAGCCTCCCCGTGGCTGCTGCTGCTACTCCTCGGGGCCTCCTGGCTCCTGGCCCGCGTCCTGGCCTGGACCTACGCCTTCTATGACAAGTGCAGCCGCCTCCGCTCTTTCCCGCAGCCTCCAAAACGGAACTGGTTTTGGGGTCACCTGGTCCAGGTGAGTTTGGCAGCAGGACAGGTCTGGGGTGTGAGGGTGGGTGGACTTCCCAAGGACTGGGAAGGGGGCTCAGGAGCTGGGGGTGGAGGGGGGCTGGGGTCTGGGAGGGCAGAGGCGAGGGAGGCGGCTCACTCCTTCCTCTGCTCACTCCCTCACTGCTCTGCTGTGCCGTCCCAGGCCTTCCTCCCCTCCTCGTCCCCCCACCCCTAGCCTGCTAAGGATCCTTTTCCTGCTTATCTTACCACACTGGTGCACCTGTGATGGGCTATCAGGGAGGGCTGCACAGAGAAGGGACCCCTGGTGTTCCCATGTTCTCCACTGCTGGACTTGAGGCTTCCTGAGGGGCACTGTCCAGGGTCTGCTCCCTGCCTGGCCCATTTCCTGTGTCTGCCCCTCTCTGGACTACTGTTTTCCACAGGAATTAGCTGCCACACCCTGACCTCCACTTTGAATTCACAGGGGCACAGCTTGGCCAGAAGAGAAGCGTGGGCCGTCTCCCACCCTTTCCTGGGTACCTTCCCCTTATCCTGCTTTTCCCCACTAAGATGTCCCAGTGGACCCTGCTGTGCAACACGGATAAAAGTTGGCCACTCACTTCCCCTCTCAGGAGCCTTTCTTAACTCACCCGCTCCCCAACACTTTGACCTCTGACTTAGACCTGCTCTGTTCTTTGGATGACGTGGCATCAGTCTGTTCATTTGTAAATGGCAGGGTGTGTCCACAGGTTCAGTGGGAGTGTGCACAAGATGCACTATGCACAGAGCCTGGTGTGCCCAAGGTGCTCACAGGTAGGAGTCTCCAAACTGATGGACAGTTAGAGTTCCCCTCTTCTCCCCTGAGGTCTCCCAAGGCTGAAAGGTCCCCAGTGTGCAGACCCTTCCCTGTGGGAGGAACCGGAGCATTTGTGTACCAGCCAAGACATGCAAGGATGTGGGAACCAGCCCCAGGGACATGTCCTGAGCTCACACTGCTGCCTGCAAACTCCCTGGTGGGAACCTCCCCATATGGCTGAACCACTCCCAGAATAAAAAAATGTTTACTCTCGAGGTAAGGTGGGCCTCTCTGTGAGCAGACAGTGTGTCCTCGCCCTCTGCCCGGGTATGCACTGTTGGGACTTGGAGCTGGCCCGAAGAGAAGGAGCCAGAGGAAGCAGAGAGCCCCTCCATCTGTGCAGAATCCACATACGCTTCACTGCAGAGACTGTGCCAAACCAGAGGCTCCTTGAGGGGACCTGCTGTATTAGTCAGGCTTCTTGTTAAAAACAGAATCAATAGAATATATCTTACCTATACCTATCTATCTATCCATATCCATATATATATATCTACATAGACAGATATAGAAAGAAAGACACAGAGAAGAGGGAAGTCAATATGGGAATTGGCTCACATGATTATGGAGGTTGCCAAGTCCCACTGTATGCCGTCTGCAAGCTGGAGAACCAGGGACACTGGTGCTATAATTCAGTCTGAGTCCCAAGGTCTGAAAATCTGGAGTCCTGACGTCCAAGGACAGGAGAAGATGGATGTCACAGCTCCGGAAGACAGAGCCAATTCCCCATTCCTCTGTCTTGTTGTTCTATCTGGGCCTTCAGTGGATTGGATGGTGCCCGCCCACATTGGGTAGGGTGGATCTTCCTTCCTCAGTTTACCAATTCAAATGCTAATCTCTTCTGGAAACACCTTCACAAACACACCAAGAAACAATGTTTACCAGCTATCTGGGCATCCCTTAGCCCAGTCAGGTTGACACATAAAATTACCCATCACAGGAGGTGACGGCCCTGCCTTGCTTGCAGGTCCCCCCCACGGAGGAGGGTTTGAGTGAAATGACTCAGATGGTGGCCACCTACCCCCAGGTCTTTAAAAGGTGGCTGGGCCCCACCCTCCCCATCATCACTTTGTGCCATCCCAACTTTGTCCAGTCTGTCCTCAATGCCTCAGGTACCCATGCAGAGCTTGTGGTGGGGGGCACCGTTGCACGTATCCAAGGCCTTCCAGCCCCTCCTCCCCCAAGCTCCCCTGTGGCCCCTGCACTACCCCAGCCCCTCCCTCCCTGCTCTCTCTAAGCCATCTTCCTCTTCCCTTCGTGTACTCACCAGCCCCCACCTCAGTGTCTCCTCCCTGCACTGCTGTCTACTCCCTGCCCTGGTGTCCTGGGCACTACTGGGGCCCCAGGAGGCCTCAATCCAAGGCCTTGTCCTGGAAGAACTCCCCAACTTCATGTGGTCAGGAAAGGACCAGAGGAAGGCGGACTATGACAGCTCAGAGGAGAACTAAGTTTCTGCTGGAGCAGGCCAGAAGGCTTCCTGGAGGAGGGGTTGCTGGCGCTGGGTCTGGGATGAAGAGCAGGAATGTTTTAAAATGGAGGGAAGGGTGCTCTTTTGGGCACCATTAGTATTCCAGGCTCCCTGCCAGGCCTGGTATCAACCCTGCATGTTCCCATGCCCAGAGCAATAAGGAGAACCTGTAGCTGGTGGAGGACCTGGGCTGCTGTTTCCATGACTCCCACCCCTGGTGGGTCAGTCCCTTCTACCCCACCCTGTGGCTTGTGTTCCCTAAGTTCATTGCTCTTCTGCTCTTCTGCTTGGGTCTGTCAGGACCCAGGAATCTCCAATGGGAGACCCCACTGCAGCCTGGTGCCCTTCCCTTCCCCTCTGCCCTTTCCTTCCTTGGACAGGCCAGGCTGAGCAGGAACATGGGGCGCATCCCACAGAGACAATGGCTCTGACTCCACAATGCTCAGTGACTCTGGGCAAGTCTGTGGCTCTCTCTGGCTGCTGGGGTCTCTTTCACTTGTGAATGGTTGAATCTCAACCCCATGTGTTCTAAGCAAATAGAGGGAACGTATTGATTGTAAAGTCCAGGGAGGCTGGCCTTCAGGCACGGCTGGATCCTATAGTGTTGCTTTTTTCATATTGTTGTATTAAAGGGTTCATATCGTATGTAGCCTTGGAGTCTGTCTTCTTTCACTTAGCATGATGCATTGGAGATTCACCTATGTTGTATGCATCAAAACTTTGTTTGTTTTTCTTACTAAATAGTATTCCATCGCATATATGGGCCACTTTTTGTTCACCAGTTGAAGGATATGTGAATTGTTTTGGTTTTTGACTGTTATGAATAAAACTGCAATGAATATTTGTGTACAGGTTTAAGTGAGAACCTACTTTTTCATGGCTGTAGGAGTGGGATGGCTGGATCATATTATAAGTGCATGTTTGACATTATAAGAAACTGCCAAACCATTTCGAGAAGGTCTTTGTCATTTTTAATTCCTGTCAGTAATGTATGCAAATTCTACCTCCTCCACAAACTCACCAGCACTTGGGCGTGTTAGTTTTCTTCCAGCCATCCTTATGGGTGGGCACTGGTATACAAATGAGATTTAAATTTGCATTTCCTGATGACTTACGGTGTTGAACACCTTTTCGTGTGCCTATTGACCACTCATATGTCTTCTTTGGTGGAGTGTCTGTGCAAATCTTCTGCCCATTAATTTTCCTTAGATTGTTTGCTTTCTTACTGTTGGATTTTGAGAGTTCTGTATACATTTTGCATACAAGCTCTTTGTCAGATGTGTGATTTACAAGTGTTTTCTCCTAGTCTGTGGCTGGTCCTTTCATTATCTTAAGTTTCTTTCATACAGCAAAAGTTTTAAATTTGTATGAAGTACAATTTATTAATTTTTTTCTTTTTATGGATTATGTTTACATTGTTAAATGGAAGAACTCTTTCCCTAACCAAAGGTTACAGTGATTTTTCTTCTATGTTTTCTTCTAAAGTTTTATAGTTTTAGATTTAACATTTAATTCTATGATCTGTAGTTAGTTAAATTTTGTGTAAGGTGTAAGGCATGATTTGACTTGTTTTTATTTCTTATTTTATTTATTTATGGTTTTTTTGTTTATTATTTTTAATTATTATATGTGGGTGTCCAATTATTTGAGTTTCATTTTTGAAAAGATTATCCTTTTTGTATTAACCTGGCTTGCAGGTTTGTGAAAAAAATCAATCGACAAAATTTGGGTGGATGTATTTCTGAACTCCCTATTATGGTCCATCTTTCACCAATACCACATTGTTGTGGTTACTATAGCTTTATATAATAGCATGTCTTGAAAGGGGTAATTGGAATGCTTCAAGTGTGTTTTTTCTTTTCAATTAATTTTTGGCTATTCTATGTCCTATGTATTTTTATGTAAATTTTATAATCAGCATGTCTATTTCTACAGAAAGACCTGCTGGGATTTTGGTTGGGATTTCTCTGAATCTGTAGATCAATTGAAGAAGAAGTAACATCTTCCCAATATCAAGTCTTCCACTCCATGAACATTGTATACCTCTCCATTTATTTGTGTCTTCTTGGATTTCTTTCATCAGTGTCTTGAAGCTTTCACCATGGAGGATCCTGAACACATTTTGTTGAATTTACACCTGGGAATTTCACTTTTTCTGGTGCAGTATACTAAAAAAATTATAGTTTAAAACGTTTATTTTGCCATTGCCTATACTATTTTACATGGTAGGGGTTGGCATACTTTTCCTATAAAGGGCCATATAGTAAATATTTGTATTCCCTTCTGGTTTCTTTTCCTTCTCCTTCTTCTCCTTTTACAATCTTTTAAAATATAAAAAATATTCTTAGCTCATAGACCATAAAAAAACAGGCCATAGGCCATATTTGATCCACAGACCATAATTTTCTGACCCCTGGAATATGGAAATAGAATTGAATTTTGTGTATTGACTGTGTATCCTGCACTCTATTGGATCATTCCCACTGGTGTACAAATAATGCTGTTATTTCCTCATTGTCAAAAAATTTTTCTATTGGCTTCACTTTCCCACCAGCCGATGCTCTGCGATGCAGCAAACTCCTTCAAAGAGTCACTTACACTTTAGGGTGTCATATTTCTCCTTTCCCACTCCAACAGGCTTTGAGATTCCTAAGGACAATGATGGTGAATTAATGAAAGAGGGAGCTGGGACACTTGGGGCCTGTGGGTCCCCAGGACTGTGCTGCACCTGTGTGTGTAATTTTCAAACCACACCCAGACCTGGTCCTGTCAGGGGCTGGCTGGGGTCTCCTTCCTCTCCTGAGTGTGAAGGAGGCTGTCTCTGCTGGATGGTTTGGGGGTCACATGCTGTAAGGAGTGTGGTCTCCATTAGTTCAATGTGCATGTGTGTGTGTTTGTGACATATGTGAGTGTGTGCATGTGTGTATGTGAGTGTGTGCAATGTGTGCACTTGTCAGTTCATGTGTGCATGTGTGTGTATGTACTTACATACTCTGTTGGAGTGTGACTGTGGTGTGTGCACATGTGTGTGTGTGTGTGTTGGTGTCACTGAGCGACTGTAACTGTCCACACCCAGCTGTGCTCCTGCTCATTGCTGGAGCTGCTGTCAGAGCCCCTACCCCATCCCCAGGTATGACCCTGGCAGCACTGGCAGGACATGCTGGAGAAATAATGCCCCTGGAAGCAGCCCTGAGTAATGACAGGTGGGTATCATGACAGTGGATAAATACCCCTGTTCCCTCGCTCTGGGATGACTCTGAGGTACATGTCCTATTCAGTCTCCCAGAAGTACATGGCAGGGCCAAGCCCCAGCTGGATACGGTGGAGACTTCCTCAAATAAGTTCCCTTTAACTGCTGTGTTTTCTTTCTGGTCTCACTTCCCCACTGCCCTACTGGTGTTTCCTGGGATCACCTCCCAAAGGAACAACTGGCGGTTGAATTCTTGTGTTAGGGTCACCTCCAGATGAAGTATTTGCACTTGAATCCTTGCATCGGGGTCTACTTCCAGGGAGCCCAAGCTAAGACACACATCAGCTCTCTTCTCCAATCCCACATACCTATCATTGTGTCCTTTTCATGGAAGAGGAATGTGATGCTCAGAGTAGGAAAGTCACTTTCCCAAGGTCACACAGCTGACCAATGGCAGAGTCCAGCTTTGACTGTAGCCTGTCTGTCCCCAAACTGGGCACTAGCTCCTCTCTTGAGAGACTCCTCCCTGCTAAGTATCACAGGAATGAACGAGGGATGTTCGAAGCCAGGAAGGTCCCTGAAGTTTGTGCCACAGGGCCCCAAGGCTCGTGGCTGGTGCCCATGTCCCTGTTCTGCCGTAAGAGTACTAAAGTCAGACATGCTGGGTGCAGAATGTGTGCCGGGGGTTATTGTTGTAAGCGTTTTCCTCATTTCTGCTCATCTAATTGTCACAATCATCTTGTTTTCAAGTTAGAAAACTGAGGCACAGAGAGGTACAGCGACTGGCCTAAATTCACACAGCTCTTCCGAACCTGAACCGAGCTGTCTGTACCCGGAGTCCTTGTTCCTAACCAGACCTCTGCCATCTCACCAGTCACGTAGATTGAGTCCTATTATGTGTCAGGCATGGTGCTAAGCCGTTTCCTTAAAAAATATAATTTATAATTATGTAGATTAATAACCATAACTAAAAATGCTATACAGCTTTTGCATAAAAGAAGGAAACAATTGGTAAGTGTAGACATTTATAAGAAAAATTCTACCTTCCTCTCCCCCTTCCCACTCCAACCGTTGGGAGTAGTTTTTCGTCTATGTCTATACAAACATCAACGCCCACATGATTGGTTTGTCTGGGAGCCCCCTCACTTTGGGAGATGTAGCAGTGGGGGCCTGGAAGGGATCTCAAAAGGGGCTAAAGGAGGGGGTTTAAGAAGGGTCCACTTCCAAGGCTGTGGGCAGCGTCCAGGGAAACCATGAGGGAGGGTGCAGCACCCTGGGGTAGCATCATCTGAGAGCTGTCACCACCCCCACATTGGGGGTCCAGGGAGCAGCTGTTCCCAGAACCCAGAGGGAGAATCTGTAGCTGACTGAAAAGCAGAAGAAAGCAGAGGGACAGAAGCTCCCCTCTGGCTAAGCCACCAGCTGCTTTGAGTGGAGAGGTTGCAGGTAGGTGCCCACAGACCCCTCTAGGATCTCACTGCCCACGGTCAACTGGTGCCAGCTCTGCATGCCTGCAAAGACTGGGGTTCACTCCGTGCCGCTGCCCTGCGTGGTCCCCTTGCCCTCTGGCTATGCAGACACCTGAATGAGGAGCAAAATTCTGTCTCTCCTCCTGCAGGCTCCTCCGCTCCTTTTGACTATGTGCTTGGGGTCCCCTCCCTCAGTTTTGGATGAGACAGGGATGGTCTCTGTGTCCCCACCCTGAGTCCTCCCCTTCTGGGACTGGGGCTGGTGGGGTGGGGGTGGCGGGGCCAACTGCTCAAAACTGACACCGCCCAAGAGATCCCACCCAAGGAGGTGGTACCAACTATTGTGGGTCGTCTGGAGTATTCTGAGGCTTTCCTTGGGCCATTGTTCCCCAAACTAGCTCATGTGATCTCCTGGTACTTCTGCCAAGACATTGGCGGCCCTGGCCAGTGGATCTGGCCCTGGACATGCCTTCAGGGGTTGGTTACTGCTCATGATCTATACTGTCAGAGATGGAATACAGTAACTGCTTCCCACTTGAACGCTGGGCCGGATTTCACCACCACTGTGGGTCTGCAATGTGGCTGGTTCCTGCTTCCCCCGCGGAGCCAGAGGGAAATTGTTCCAAGTCTGTTTAGTTCAGCATGAACGAGGAAGGAAGCTAGAACAACAGATACACTTTTTGCGTCATTTCATCGCCCCACCAGGTGCTGGATCTTTATGCTTCTGGCATGGCTTCATGGGGTGGCCTTTATCCACGGTCCACTTTTACATGTCACTCGGGTTTCTGCTCAAAGGTCACCTCTTCGGGAGTCTCTCCCTGGTCACTGTGTCCAGAACAACCTTCTCGGTCACTTTTTGATTTGTCTTACTCTGGTCAATTCTTTTATGACCGCCACCATCTGACTTGGTCTTCTTACTTTTTGGTCTTCTTACTCATCAGACGTGAGCACCCGGATGGCAGGGACCTCGTCTGTCTTGCTCACTTTGTGTCTGGGTCCTAGCACAGCACCTGGTACAGTGTAGGTGCTCAAGTAAAGTTTGTTGTTGAGGAACAGTGGCAGAGTCACTGTCCATTTTACCTAAGAGGATTTGAGGCTCAGAGAGGGCAAGCGGCTTACCCGGGGACACACAGCTGGCGAGTGGCAGTATCTGGATTTGAACTCAGTTCCGCTGAATCCAGAACTTGTTCCTCCCTGACGTTTGAGGAAAGGAAAGTGAACTGCAACCAGTGGGCCCCCTGCATGCTTGTTCTAGAGAGACTCCAGGCCGATTTTCGGGAGGTATGTCTTCCTGGTGACACAAAATAAGAACTGCTCACCTGTGTTACGCACGAACTATGTGCCCCCAACTGTGGCAAATCCTTATTTCTTTTTAAAGTTTTGTTTTAATGTTTACATTTATAGTAGCTCAGTGTGAAAACAAAGCAACAGGGATGTGTAGAAAATTTAAAAGTGTCTTTACTCCAATTCTACTTCCCTCAATTCCACCGTGATATGTGAATTCTTCTGGAATTTTTTTCAGTGCATATACAAATGTGTACACACAGACCTGACACATTTTATATAGAAATGGGAGCATTACTCACATATCACTTGAGATTTGCTTTTCCCTCTTCTTTCTGCTTTGTCTGATGGAACATTTGCAACACTCTGTGGAGCTTCTTCAGGCCCATTTTGCAGAAGTGAAAACAGGCTGATAGGCTGATGGGTCCTGTCTGAGGCTGGTCACTCACAGAGTGACCTCAATGGCTGATCTGTCTCACTTGGCCACTGCCTGCTTTGGGTGGGGTGGAAGGGCCCTTGCAGAGAAGCACCAGCCTCCGTTTTCCCTGGGGTGGCCTCTCCCTGCAGCACTCGCTAGTGACATCCCATCAGTCAGGCTGTGTGACTTGGCAGCCGAGACATTCCTTGTTGGATAAGAAACCACTGGGGAGATTCCAGCCCCCTGAGGCTCAAAAAATCCCTGCCTGAGACTTCCTGCTTCCCCAGCTGGTTCCTTTCTGCCTCCTGCCCCCTGGATTGGGATCCTCCCGGTGGACCTTGCCCTTGCCACGGCTGCAGACACCTGCTGGGGTTTGAAGGAATCGCTGATACCTGCTTCTGCATCGAATGCTGGACCAAACTGTGCCTCCTTGGCTGGTTTCACAAGGACACCGACTGCCATCAGGGCATGGGTGTCGAAGGAGCAAGGACACACTCACGTGTGCACACTGCTGGGCATTTCACCCCGAGATCGAGGAAGCCCTTTCAACCACACAGCCCTCACCCCCTCTTCTCTTAGCTCCCACTCAAGGACGCCTCCTCCTGGAAGCCCTCATGTCACTCTCACTGATGTGTTCTTGATTCTTTATGTGATCATGGCTCATCTTTCTCCTAGATGTTCCTCCTTGATAGTAGGGAGTTGGATGCTGCACCCCAAGTGCCTGGAACAGCGCCCAGCACATAGCAGGTGCTCAGTGAACATACAGCTGCAGAAGCAGCCCTGGCAGGTATAGAATTTTCTCCTTGACTTATAACCCAAAAATCTGAGTGTCCTAATGTAAACTCCGTGGTGTAGAGTCATGACAGTCCAGTTCCCATCCAATTTGACCCGGAACTGGTGCCTCAGGCTCTTTGAACACCTCTGAACCCTGCCCTTTATTTTTGGCTGGTTGCTAGGCAGGGATTGGATGGCCCAGCTCAGCCCCTTTCAGCCTTGCCCAGGGTATAAGAACAGACCAGGGGCAAAGAAGTCCCAGGAGGCTGGGAGAGGAGATTCTAGAGGGAGAAGACATTCCTGACTGTGTCTCCCTGTCCCCTGACTCTGCCTCTTCCCCTGGGGCCCCTGGCTCTCCCTCCCTGCTTGCAGCCCCTGCTTCCCCATCTCTGAGCCCTCCCTGCCCCTGCCCCTCTGCACTGCCCTGGAGCCCCCTTCCCTCTCCTGGGCCTCAGGGACTCCCCTCCACCCCGTCTGCCCTGCAGGATGCCGCAGCTGAGCCTGTCCTGGCTGGGCCTGGGGCTGGTGGCAGCCTCCCCGTGGCTGCTGCTGCTGCTGCTCGGGGCCTCCTGGCTCCTGGCCCGCGTCCTGGCCTGGACCTACGCCTTCTATGACAAGTGCAGCCGCCTCCGCTCTTTCCCACAGCCCCCGAGACAGAACTGGTTTTGGGGTCACCTGGGCCTGGTGAGTGTGGCGGCAGGATGCGTCTGGGGTGTGAGGGTGGGTGGACTTCCCGAGGGCCGGGAAGGGGGCTCAGGGAGCTGGGGGTGGAGGTGGGCTGGGGTCTGGGACAGCAGAGAAGCGAGGGAGGCTGAGGGGAGCCCCCTTTCCTCACTGCCCCACCAGATCCTTTTCTCTCCTCTCTGTCCACCCCGTGCCCTGAGGCCTTTCCCTTTCTTACCCTCCCCTGCCCCAAGCCTGCTTTGGGTCAAGCTCCTGCCTATCTTTTCCACAGTAGTGCGCCCCTCTCCTAACTGGGGGCTTCCAGGGTGGGCCGCACAGAGCAGGGACCCACCCCCTGCCATACAGCCTTCATCACTGGACGTGAGACCTCCTCGGGGCAGCACTGTCCAGGGGCTGACCCCTGCCTGGGCCATCGCTGTTAACCTCAGGCCAGAGTCTGCCTCTCTCTGGCCAGCGGCTTCCCCACAGGGATCAGCTGTGACCCCCCCCACAGGGCACAGCGGGGCCACGGAGAGAAACAGGCAGTGTCTCCCTCCCTCCCCTCCTGGGGCAGCTTCCTCCTCTTACCCTGTCTCCAGTTTCCAAGTTACACCAGTGGGTCCCAACACCCATCCTCATGGCTATTTGGAAAAACCTTCCCTGTGGATGAGAAAAGCTACCCAACTTCTCTGAGGCTTCTCTGCAGGGGTGCTAGAGAGAGTCACAAAATAGGACAGACGGGTGACATATAAA
Organism: Daubentonia madagascariensis; assembly: GCA_023783475.1. Taxonomy (NCBI): domain Eukaryota; kingdom Metazoa; phylum Chordata; class Mammalia; order Primates; family Daubentoniidae; genus Daubentonia; species Daubentonia madagascariensis. The sequence continues at coordinate 52,241 of JAKFHU010002667.1, forward strand.
TTCAGCCAGACATTAGCTGAGCCCACATCCTTGTGTACTAGTCAAGGCCTGGAGCTCCCTGTGACCTCAGGCTGAAGATAGTTCCCAACTGAGTTACATCCTTGTGGTGCAATTGATGCTTCAGAGCTCCCTGTCGGATGGTTTGAGGCCAGGTGTAAGTTGAGCCCACATTTTTGCCTGCTCCCCAAGGCTGGCATGAAAAAGATCTGAGGTCTGCAGATTCCTCCCCCTTGGTTGAGGGAACTGGAGTCCATTGGCTGTGACCTGGGAGGACATAGGAAACCAGCCCTGATGCTGAAGTCCTGAGGTCACGGTGCTGCCCTTTGGGGACCTCGCTTTGTGGCTGCCCCCCAGGGCTGGAACCACTCCCAGGCTGAGAAAATCCATCTTCTCCAACCAAAGTGGGCCTCTTTGTGGGCATAGAGTGTGTCTTTTCCCCCTGCCCTGGGATGCACCCTTGGGACTTTGACACAGACCCGACAGGGAAGGAGCAGGAGGAAGCAGAGATTCCCTCCATCTGTGCAGAATCTGGACACGCTGTTCACTGCAGAGGCTGCACCACCTCCGGAAGATGCAGGGGGAGACCTGCTGTGGCTCCTTTTGGGGTAGCGTATTGGTCAGAGTTCTCCAGAATCAATAGGATATATAGGCATAGATATAGGTATAGAGAGATAAGAGGTAATTTATTGTGGAAATTGGTTCAGGTGATTATGAAGGTTGAGAAGTCCCTTGGTATGATGTGTGCAAGCTGGAGAACCAGGAAAGCTGACGGTGTAATTCACTGTGAGTCCAAAGGTCTGAGAATCTGGAGGCTGCAGATGTAAATCCCAGAGTTTGAAAGGCAGAGAACCTTGAGTTCTGATGTCCAAGGGCAGGAGAATATGGATGTCCCAGCTCCAGAAGGCAGAGCCAGGTCCCCCTTCCTCTGCCTTTCTGTTCTCTCTGGGCTCTCAGTGGGTTGGATGGTGCCTGCCCACATTGGGTAGGGTGGATCTTCCTTCCTCAGTTTACCAATTCAAGTGATAATCTCTTCTGGAAACACTGTCACAGACACACCTAGAAATAATGTTTACCAGCTGTCTGGGCATCCCTTAGCCCAGTCATGTTGACACCTAAAATTAACCATCACAGAAGGTGACGGCTCCTGCCTTGCTTGCAGTTCATGAACACGGAGCAGAGCTTGAAGAAAGTGGCTCAGCTGGTGGCCACCTACCCCCAGGTCTTTATGAGGTGGCTGGGCCCCACCCTACCTGTCATCACTTTGTGCCACCCTGACTTCGTCCGGTCTGTCCTCAATGCTTCAGGTACCCATGCAGAGCTTGTGGTGGTGGGCGCGGTGGCACATCCAAGCCCTTCCAGCCCCTCCTCCCCCAAGCTCCTGTGTGGCTCCTGCAGCAGCCGGGTCCCTCCTTCCCTCTGCTCCCTCAGCCATCTTCCCCTTCCCTTCGTGTCCTCACCAGCCCCCACCTCAGTGTCTCCTCCCTGCTCTGTCATCTGCATCACCCCCCTACCGTGCCCTGGTACTCTGGACACCACTGGGGCCCCAAGAGGCCTCAATCCAGGGTCCTGGTTGGAGGAACCCCCAAGCTCGAGGAGACTGATGTGGACAGAGACATCCCCAGTTTTTTGTGGTCAAGAATGGGCCAGAGGGGGATGGTCTGTGACATCCCAGAGGGGAAACAAGGTCTCTGCTGAGGCAGGCTGGAAGGCTTCCTGGAGGAGGAGTTGCTGGAACTGGATCTGGAACAATGAGTAGGAATTTTTTAAAAGCAAGGGACAGGGTGATGCAGTGGGCACCATTAGTATTTGAGCCCCCCTGCCATGCCTAGCATCAGCCTTGCCCGTCCACAGGCCCAGAGTAATGGAGATCATGGCTCTGATACCAAAACGCTGAGTAACTCTGGACAGGTCCCCAGTTCTCTCTGACTGCCAGGGTTTCTTTCAGTTGTGAGTGATGAAAATACAACCTCATATGTTTTAAGCAGATAAAAGGAATCTATTGACTGTAAAGTCCAGGGAGGGTGATCTTCAGGCACGGTTGGATCCAGGTCTTCAAAAGATATTAAGAGTCTGTCTTCATCTCTTAGCTCTGCTTTCCTCTGGGACAGCTTCACTCTTTGTCTGGTAAAGATGGCTCCCAGAAGCCCAACCCCATGAAAAATTCCTCCCAGTTCCAGGAAAAGTTTCAGGCTTCCCCTAAATTGGCCTGGCCTGGGTCCAAGGACCAATTCCTCATCCAATCACAGTGACTCTGGTTGCCCACATCTCTTGGCAGGCATGGGGCTCCCAGAGTTATTGTGTTGGGGGCACAAAGCAGTTTGATGGTTAAGAACTCAGGCTGTGGATTCAGACAGACCCAGTCTCAGGTATTGGGCATGCCACTTCCTACTGGTGCAACCATGGGCAAGTGACTCACGTGCAGAGCCTCAGTCTCCTATCTGGAGGAGGGAGGAGAACCCAGGGAAACGTGGTATTTGGGACCCAAATGGGAAAGACCTTCTCTGTCTGTGTAGCGGAAGGACCCAGAGCGTGATGTACAGAGGACGTGGTGGTGGGGTGGGTACGGGCAGGAGGAGGATCTGCACAGAGAGGATGATGAGATGTTGCAGGGAATCCCCAGGGCTTGGATCTGGGTCCCTTGCATGTCACTCCTTCTCTCTGGCAGCCTAGAAGAGTGTGAATTGGGTCTTGTATTTTCTTCTCCAAATTCAGAGCTTGGAGGGAGGTCTCTACACACAGGTCCTGGTGGGCACCTTTGGGGCTGTGCGCTCCTGGTGCGTGGGGCCCTGGCACACAGGCATCCGCGTCTTCTACCCCACCTGCATCAAGCCCCTGCTGTTTGCTCCAGACAGACATTATACTGGCCACAGCTTGTTTGCCGCTGAGGTCTCTGTGCTGCCTCCAGCTTGTCCGGTGACCTGAGTGCAGACACGAGGGGCTGTGGTGGAGATGCCACTCCCTCTGTCTCCCTCGGACATCCGCTTGTTTGATTTCTGGTCCTGTCTGCTCATGTCTGGGGGGCATTTCTGTGTGCTGTCTGCTGTATGGCCATGTCTTCTGTATGGCCACATCTTGTCTTGTGTATATTTACACCTGGTTACACCTGGCATATGTTTCCCCCTAGGGGCACATGGAGGAAGTGGGGCTCAGCTGTGGCCAAGAGCATCTGGAGGCATTCCTGGATCTTTCTGGCTCTTGTCTGAGATGCTGTTTGTGTTTGTCTTTTTCTCCTGCTGGTCACATCTGGGCCATGTTTTCAGTTTGTCCAAGGTCTGGGACTTAGGGTCCTCTCCGAGAAACGCCTGAGATCTTATCTGAGCCTTTTCTAAGTCAGGTCTTAGGGTACATCCAGGTCATATATGGGGCCCAGCATGCGTCACACCTGGGCCACATCTAGAATATTAATGGGACCATGTCTAGATCCTATCTGAGGCCCACGGATAGGTAGAAGTCATGTCAGACCATCTTGGGGTCATGTCAGAGCATGTTGTTCCATGTTATGAGCATATCAGGGTATGCCATGTAAGACATCTCAGGTTCATGTCTGGACAAGTTAGACCAATTTGGGCACACGAAGGGTCCTAGATCCATATAATGCCATTTTTTAGAGTGTTGAGTTGTGTTTGGGTGTTTCAGAACATGTTGGACCATGTAGGAGATGTGTCCAGGTGTGCCAGGGCATGTTGTGCCATGTTACAATGCATCCAAGCATGCTGTGATATTTCTTTGTTCTTTTCCCTATGCCTGGTGCTGCAGCTTGGTAAGGGACCCCTTCTGTCTTCAGATTCCCCATTGTTTCGATGTTTTGGCCCCATTATTTCTATGCTGGGCAAGATGAGGAAGGGAGACCCCTGGTTGGGAGCCCATCCCTCATTTCTGAAGATCTCCTCTACTCCTCCCCATGGCTTCTGATGGTCTCTCTCTCATGTCAGCCACCATCATGCCCAAGGACATGGTCTTCCACAGGGTCCTGAAACCCTGGCTGGGTGAGTAACTGCAGGTGAACAGGGGTGGGGACAACCTTGTGGGGCCGGGAGAAGGTGCTGCTCTTGCCCACTGCCCTTGGCTATCCTACTAGGGGATGGGCTACTGGTGAGTGTTGGTGACAAGTGGAGACACCGCCGTCAGATGCTGACACCTGCCTTCCATTTCAACATCCTGAAGCCCTATGTGAAGATTTTCAACAAAAGTGTGAGCATCATGCATGTGAGTTCCTTAAACCCAGGGTCCCAGCTGGAGCCTTGGGGGTGAAGGAGCCTCAGAGAGATCTGGTTTAGAGTCCTGGATATGACGGGTGATTTTGGAGCCATTTCACTTCCTCCCTGAGCCTCAGTTTCCCCATCTGTAAAATGGGGACAACAATTCCCCCTTTGAAGGGTAGCTAAGATGACTTAGTGGAGTCATGTCCCTGGCACATAGTAGGTGCTCAGAAGGCGTTAGTTTTCAGTATTCCTCACAGAAGCCCTGCGGGCAGTTGAGTGTGAATGATAATGATGAAACTTGCAAAGGAACTCTTTCTGCACAACAAACCACTTTAAAACTCACTGGCTTGAAAGAATTAGTGTTTGTTATTGCTCATGAGAGGACAGGTAGGTTGGGCCACTCTTATCCTGTCTGGGCTCACTCCTATGTCTGTGGTCATGAGTGGTCTGGACTCTCTGCAGATCTAAGCTCAGCTCTGTCGCACGCTTGGGGCTGCCTGTAGGCTGGTTAGCACGGCCTTGGTGGGCCAACTGGACTCCCGCATTTGTTCTCCATAATCCAGCAGCCCAAGCCAGGCTTGTTCATGTGGCGGAGGCTGGGTTCCAGAGAGTGCGCAGAAACATTCAGAACTAGCACATCATGAGTCCACCCTCCTTTATTGGCTGAAGCAAGTCCCAAGGCCAGTTGAGATTCAAGAGGTGGAGAAATAGGTGCTGCCTTCTGATGGAAGGAGACACTATGTCTCATCGCAAAGGCTGAGGATATAGGGAGGGAAGAAAAATTGGGGATATTTCTGATCACCTGCTGCTATGCTGAAGTTGAGGATGATAATGTCAGCTGACGTTTACTGAGCACTTACTGCATACCAGAAACTACATGCCAATTCCATAATATGTTGTGTGATTTAATTTTTACCACCTTATGAGGTAGAGGTGAGTATGGTTGCCACATTATGGATCATGAAACTGAGGGCCAGAGAGATTAGGGAGCTTGCCCAAGTTCACCCAGCTGGCAAGTGAGCTAGGAGTGGTGGAGCAGGGGTTCTAACCTGGTTTATCTGGCACTAAAGCAGATCAATCTAACTTACACTGAAGATTTGACAGGTGGGACCTTGGGGAGGGCAATGAGTTGACCAAGGGCACACAGAGCACAGGAGGCAGCGCTGGAACTGGAACTCAGGTCTCCTGACTCCCAGCCTTGGGGTCTTCATCTCCTAATAGTAACAGCTTCCTCTCCTACCCAACTCTGGTCCTCCCTGGGGATGGGTGCCCGGGGCAGAGGACCAGGAGGCTGGTTCTGGGGGAGTCCATCCTGGTGGTCGGGGTTGGAGAAGGACTCAAGGGAGTCAGGTTCCCACCCCAGCTCTGTCCCCTTCTCTGGCCAGGCCAAATGGCAGCGCCTGGCCTCGGAGGGCAGTGCCCGTCTGGACATGTTTGAGCACATCAGCCTCATGACCTTGGACAGTCTTCAGAAATGTGTCTTCAGCTTCGACAGCAATTGTCAGGAGTGAGTCCTTGCCCAGGGCCTGGGAACTTGGGAGTAAGTGGGGGAAGGAGGACTGATCAGAGCAACCAAAAGAACCTTCCTGGAGGAGGTGGGCCAGAACTGGGCATTGAAGGACATGGAATAGGAGAGAGAAAGAGCCGTCCTTCCAGGTAGGTGGGACAGTGTGAGTGAAGGCAAGGAGGGTAGGACAAGCAGAGCATGTGCAGCAGGCATTGAGGAGACACCTTGGCAATGAGGGTGGAGGGGTCGGCATTGGCTAGGTCTTAAGGACATTGAAAGCCAGGCCAAGGGGTATGAATTTTGGCCTGAGGTTCCCAGGGAGCCATGGAAGGTGTTTGAGCAGATGAGAGTCATGGTCAGAGCTGAGCTGGGACATTTGACTCTGTGGAGGATTGACCGTCATGTAGAGACAGAATGTAGAGACACCTGGAGAGGCAGAGGTCTGAGCTTGGTGGAGAAAATGGGGCAGATATGTGAGAAACCAAGGAGGAATGGGCAGGACCAGATGTTGAATAAGAGAGAGAGATAAGCATGGTGCCCAAGCTCTGCCCTGGGGACCTGGGGCATGAGGCAGCTCACAGAGTGTGGGAAGTGGGCTTGGAGGGCACTTTTCTCTGGATGGAGCATGGTCCTGGGTTTCTGGCTGGGAGGTGCTCCCAGGGATTCACGTGTGTGAAGGAGCTGCTTCCTCTCTCTGCCCTGGCCCTGCAGGAACCCCAGTGAATATATTGCTGCCATCTTGGACCTCAGTGCCCTCATAGTGAAACGGCACCAGCAGATCTTCCTGCACGTGGACTTCCTGTACTACCTCACTCCCGATGGACAGCACTTCCGCAGGGCCTGCGACCTGGTGCACGAGTTCACAAACACCATCATCCAGGAACGGCGCCGCACCCTTGCCACCCAGGGTGTTGATGACTTCCTCAAGACCAAGACCAAGTCCAAGACTTTGGACTTCATTGATGTGCTCCTGCTGGCCAAGGTGGGCATCTCTGGGATCTGAATTCATGCAACAGCATAGACATTAATGTCAAATGTCAGATCAAAGAATTTCAACTTGATTCAGAGGGCACTGGGAGCTATGGAAGGTACTTGAGGAAGGGAGGGACAAGTCAGACATAAGTTTTTGAGGTGACTCCTGTTTGCTGCTTGGGGAGAGCAAACAGGAGGCAGGAGACCAGGGAGGAAGCCTGTGAGGAAGTTCTGGAGGTAACAAGGGAGGCATCTTGCTTGGATGAGGGGTCTTCAGGGACTGTCTCAGGTTAGACTCAGGTGCCCTCAGAGCTGGTGTGATTCGGGGGTTTTGCCTTGTCTTCAGGATGAAAATGGGAAGGAGTTGTCAGACGAGGACATACGAGCAGAGGCTGATACCTTCATGTTTGAGGGTGAGGGTCCCAGTGTGGGACTACCGTGGGGACAGGGGTCTCTCCATCCCAGGGGTGTGGTGGGTGGACCCTGGATCACTCCATTCTGCCCAATCTCCCCCGCCCCCCGTCCTCCCTGAGGGCCTCAGTGTCTGGGCGCTGTCCACCATCTGGTGCTGAAGCAGCCCAGAGACTCAAGCCTGCCTGGCTGCCCCTCAGGCCATGACACCACAGCCAGTGGCCTCTCCTGGGTCCTGTACAACCTCGCGAGGCACCCGGAATACCAGGAGCACTGCCGGCAGGAGGTGCGAGAGCTTCTGAGGGACCGTGAGCCTAAGGAGATAGAATGGTGAGTGCAGGTCCTCATGACTTGTTCCTGAGCCCCTCTCATTGGCTCTGTTGCCCAGGTGAGGAAGGGGGAAGATCTTTGTACTGGTGCTGCCATTATTGCCAAGTGGGAATAAGAGCAGAACCCAGAGGCAGAGCCTGGTACCCAGCCTGGCTAGCAAGGGAAAGGTTGTAGGCATTGGGGGCAGGAAGATCTGGAAGTTCATATTTATTGCCCCAATAACTTGCTATGTGACATTCGTAAAGCAATATTCTCTTCTGAAACCCTTTCTCCTCTGTAAATATGGAGGAATTTCTACCCCACAGGGCTGCTTGGAGAATTAGCGACAATGTATGTAGAGCAGATGCCTCCCAGCATAGATTTAATCAACAAACTTCTCCTCCACCCACTTGCTTTTCTGGCTAAAGTTGCATTTTCCCAAGACCTTCACCACCCCTTAATTTTGGCTCTTCCAGCTAATCCCCACCTTAGAGCCTATTCCACTGATACACAAAAATCTTAGCAGGTAAAAGTAATCCGTCTCTTCGTTCAGTAAACACTTCCACACTGCCTGCCCTTTCCTAACACAGGGTCCATCCTACACGGGCAAAGCTGGGGCAGAAGGAAAAGGAGGCAAGGCTGGGGAGGGAAGGAGTGAATACAAATGCACCACGCTGGGCATGGGTACAGGACAGCACTTCCACTCAGGGGGACAGCTGTGCAAAGACCAGGATTGGAACCATGCATGAGAGAGCCTGGTGTGTTTGGGAGGTGAGGGGAAGTAAAGGTGGCTGAATCCTTGCGAAATGCAGTGTGAGGAACAGGAAGGGGCTCCTGATGAGGCTGGAGCTGGTGATGGAAGCCCCTCTTGGAATGCTTTGGGAACCATGTAAAGAGATTGGACTTTAACCTGAGGTGTGCCAGTTCAAGTCATTTGGGAAGCTCATTGAGATCAAAGCTAAATGTGGGCAGGGATGCTGTTGTTATTGAAGTCAGGCATTGTGCAGAAATGGTCAGGCACTAGTGAATGTCCTTGCTCAGTCATTGGCTGGGGGCTGCTCGAGATAGTGTGGTCTTGGCTTGAATGCTGCAACAGAGCCTGAAGATCCTATAGTGGGAGGCTAGTAGCTCACGGCAATCCTTATAGGGGGATGGCAAATTCTTTCTTGAAGGGAGTTCCATGACTAACATAGTAGGGCTATGGGGAGCCATGGGAGGTGTTTGAGCAGGAGAGATACAGGTCAGATCGGGGTATTAGAAATGTCTCTCTTTGGCTACAGGGGCAAACTGGAGGGGATGAGATGGGGGTTGCAGGTCCAGAGAACAGTTTCTGGGCCAGTGGCTGAGGGATGGGGAGGAGGTGCTGGATTGGACAAACGTTATGTGGCAATGCCATCACCTTCAAGGCTTTGCTTAGTATAACAATCCTGTGAAGTAGAGAGACATTTCTGTGCTTCCCCCAGCTTCAAAAAAATTATGCACTTGGTAAAAATTCTAACAGTGCAAAAGGGTTACGATGAACATAGGCTTCCTTCTTGCGCCAGCGTCCCAATTCCTTTCCTGGCACTGATGGCTTCCTGTGTCCTTCCAGACGATGTTCAGTCTATAACCACATTCCTCTGTTCACATTCTCTGTCCTGATGCACATTCTTTTGTTCTCTCTGTCTCGGTACAACTGGGAGTATATGCAGAGCATTCAGGCAGGCATATGGACAATACAGCTTCAAGAGCTTTCCCCTGTTTTCAAAAAAAAGTTTTGAAACATTAATTTTGGATGGTGAAATGAATCACGGGAACAAGTCCCCCCCCCCACCCTTTTTTTTACAAAATGAAACATTGGAGGAAAAATTAGGTTCACCTTTGTTACCCTCTCCCTGAAGCCTAATTCTCTCTTCCGTTTTCTGAGAGGTCTCTAGAGCTATCAATTTGTCATAATAAATAGTCACTTGTTCCTTTTACTCAACAATGTGTTTTGGAGATTTTTCTAAGTGCTGTGTAGCATTCCATAGTTTATTTGACTCACCCCTTTGCTGGAGACATTTATGTAAACATTTTCAGTTATAATAGATATTGCTGAATTGCCTGTTAGCACCTCTGTGCAGATTTACACTCCAGAGTGTGATAGGATGAGCGATACCTATTCTTCCTTTTTGATAGCTCTATAGGATTCCATTATATGGATGTGCCATAATTTATCAAAACATTCCCCCACTGATGGACTTTGGTATAATCTCCAGCCTTTTGCTATAACAAACACGGTGTAGTGAACATCCATGTACACTGACCGTTGCTTACACGTCTCAGCATCTTTGCAGGACAAATTCCTAGAAGTGCAGTTGCTGAATCAAAGACCATTTGAGTTTTACAATTTAATAGCTCTTGGAAAATCCACTCCTACACACAGATTTTGAGAGTGCCAATTTTCTCTTATCCTCATGAACTGGAAAATGTTTGCCATTTAAATGAAACTTTAAAATGTTTGCTGATCTGATAGGTGCCATGAAATTCTTCTTATTTTATTGAAGATCACTTTAAGTATGGGTAAAGTTAAGCATTGTGTCCACCTGTTGATCACCTATGCATATTTGTTTTTCTGTGAAGTGTCAGTTTGTATAATTTTTCCTTCCTTTTTTGGGTTCTTCTAGTTTTTTTCTTATTGATTTTATAATAACTCTTTATATATCAAGAAAATTAGTTTCTTGTTATGCAAAATTCTTCCTCCAATTGCGTTTGACTTTATTTTTGATTTTAGTTTATTTATGTTAGTTTGGTTCATTTATTTGTAGTCAAATTTATTAATTCTTTCTTTTAAAGCTTGTTTTTATTTTATTAAAATCATGCATGGAAAACTTTTCACACTCTGATATTAAAATATACCTCCTGTTTATTCTTCCTCTAATGGGTTTATTTATTTATTTTAAAATATTTTATTTATTTACTGTTTATTAATATTTTAAATATTTAATACTTTTTTCCCCCATGAAATTCTTTTCGGTATAAATACTGAGGTAGGAATCTCTTTTTTTTCTTCAAATGACTACTTGTCCCAACAGAATTTAATGACTATATTGTACTTGTCTTGTGATTTTAAATAATAGCAGCTTCACAACAAGCTAAAATTATTTATACGTTTGGCTTTATTTCTGGACTCTATTCTCTTCCATCTATTTATTAGTCATATATAAACACAAAGAAGTCTTCATTATCATACTTTTAAAGTACTTTCATATTTGATAAAGATGGTTCTGTCTCATTACTTTGCTTTTATAATTTTTTTGAGTTCTTATTTTTCCATTTGAACTTTATGCTCAGGTAAGCTAGTTTGAAAAATATTCTGGGAAATTTTAACTAATTATGTTTTTGGACCTCAGCACCAAGGTTTGAGTTAACCATGCTCCATGTTTGAACCATGTTTGAACACCTTGTACCAAAGTATATATCCACTGCCCGGGGTTGTGTGCCCTCCTTTACCAGATGCCAACTGTTCACCTATTTATGTGCCTGACTTTAAGCTCTCTAATCTGTTCCATGTGTCTGTTTTCCTGTTCTTGCAGCAGAACCCCAGGGTTTTTAAAAAATTATTTTATTTCATTTTTTATTATTACATCTTTGTAATAGGTGTTAATATCAGGTAGATTGGGTTTCTTTCTTCTATTATATGTTTATAAATTGACCTAGCTCTTGATGAACATTAACTCTTCCAATTAAAATATGATTGTCAACTTCCAAAAAAATCCACTAGATTTTTATTAGACCGCGTTGAATATATTGGTTAATTTAGAGAGAACTGACACCTTTATATTACATCATCTCACTGTACAGTGTGGAGTGGACCTTGCTTATTCGAATAATCTTATAGGCCCTTTGTGGAGATTTTTTTTCCCTGCTTTTGTTAGCTCATTATGTAATTTAAAAAACTTTTTTGTGCAAGTGTATTAACACTTTTAAGGATACCCTCTGAGTGTCATATTTTGCTCACAAATGCTTCTGAAAGTAAAGCCCAAGTTTTCTTCTAGCACTTTGTGACTTTGATTTTCTACTGCTTATGTCTTTGATTCATCTGGAATTAATTTTGTTATAGGCCTAAGGGTCAAAGAAAGGTGGTGGGAGGGAGTCAGGGGGCATCAGTAGGACTGTCTTTGCTCCCCGGATAATTGTTGGGGTGCTCCGTAGGGAGGACCTAGCCCAGCTGCCCTTCCTGACCATGTGCATCAAAGAGAGTCTGCGGCTGCATCCCCCAGTCCCGACGATCTCCCGCAGCTGTACCCAGGACGTTGTGCTCCCAGATGGCCGGATCATCCCCAAAGGTGCTCACAATGGCAGGGGGAGGAGGCTCCTGGGCAGGATGGTGGTCCCATCAGGCAGCTGGGACCTTGTCCTGACTGTCCCCTCCTCCCCACAGGGAACGTCTGTACCATCAGCATCTTTGGGGTTCATCACAACCCGTCAGTCTGGTCGGATCCAGAGGTGCTGCCCCTCCTCCTTCTCCAAACTGGGGTGAGGGTGAGGGGTCCTGACCGGGGAAATCAGACACTCCCCTCTACTGTGCCCACATCTGTCCTTTCCGGGGGTGGCTGTGATTCCTGAGAGACCCCATCCAGCAGCTCTATCTTTCCCCGTCACTAGGTCTATGACCCCTTCCGCTTTGACCCAGAAAACTCCCAGGAGAGGTCACCTCTGGCGTTTATTCCCTTCTCGGCAGGGCCCAGGTGAGGCCAGTGGGGGTCTGAGGTGGGGATGGGGGGAGGGTGGTGAGAGTATGGGAGGCAATTTCGTCATGTTCCCCCAACCCCCAATGTCTGACTTGTGGGGCAGCTGTTTCAGGGGGTCAGACATTTGAACAACGTCCTTGGAAAATGGGTGTGCTCAGAGTCCCTCTCCTGTCTGCTGCTCTGAGTTGGGGGCTGGAGTCCGGGCCAGGTTCATGGGATATGCGAGTCCACATGGGGGTCCCAGGCACGGTTACACCCCCCTCTGCCCTTCAGGGTGGAGCTGGGGGTCCCGGGCCAGGATCAGGGGACATGCAAGGACACTTGGGGGTCCCAGGCACGCTTAGCCCCCTCCCCTTCTCAAATTGAACTAGGTGGGGGGAGGGGGTCCAGGGCTAGATTCCAGGCGCGATGGGGGTCCTGGGCGAATTCAGAGTCCCCACCCCCGCCCCAGGAACTGCATCGGGCAGACCTTCGCCATGGCCGAGATGAAGGTGGTCCTGGCGCTCACGCTGCTGCGCTTCCGCGTCCTGCCCGACCGCACGGAGCCCCGCAGGAAGCCCGAGCTGATCCTGCGCGCCGAGGGCGGCCTCTGGCTGCGGGTGGAGCCGCTGAGCGCGGGCCCCCAGTGACCCACCCTGCCCCACCCACCTGCCTTTGCGGATTCCCACTGAATGATGAAATAATGTAATACTATCTAGCGTTTATTGAGCATTTACTAAGTGCCAGCAAGTTTACATGCACCATGCCATGAAATAGGTGGTATCATTATCAGCTTCCACATTTGCAAAGAAATCAATTCACTTCCCCAAGGCCACAAAGCCAGAAAGTGGCTGGGCCAGAATTTGAACCCTAGTCTGTCTGATGTGAGTCAACATCCTGAACCATGAGGCCATTCAGGCTACCATACAAATCTCCTCTTGCCTATTAATATGTGATTAGAAATCTGAGGAGAAACAATTCACAGTGATGACCAGCTGGTGTCTGTTTAAAGAAAAAAACAACAAACCCCCAGAGAATTCAATGGGAGTGATTTCATGGGGTCTTCAAATCAGGTAATTAGAAGAATTTGTCTGAACCTGCCACCTGCAGCCCTGCTCCAAAGTTCTCAGTGCCCACCGCTCAAAGCCCCTGGGCATCCTTCCTGGAGGACACATGAGAGAACAGGGTTAGGGTCTTGGCTGGCATTAAATAGCCCCGTGGGACACCTGCCTGCACAACCTGGCAAACTCCACCACCATAACAATCCCCGGGAAGCCAATTCCAAGTTTTCTTAGTGAACAAGCCGTGGGATTTTCAGTGACACCTGGGGGCTCATTAAAAGTTGACACACAGTTCCCATCTCCACTTCATTTGTGTAAATTAAAAAGTCCCTGAGGATCATCCAGAGAGCTGCAGGCGGATGAGGTTTGATCCATAACTCAGGGCTAAGGTAGAGACAGAAACACAGGTTCATCCCATTCCAGAGGAATGGTCCCCAGATAGTTTTCCTGCTTAGCCTCAAGCCCAAAGGTGGGAATCTGATTAGCATTAAGAGATATAAGTGGGAATTAGGGGTGGCCCTCTCTCCCCCACAAGACACAAGAGTCCCAGAGGTCCAAATAGGCTAATGCTACAGCATGCACCCTGGCACCCTGGGCATCAGTTTTTGAATAGGTGTTGGCTGGGGCTAGATTTCCTCTAAACTGGAGATATGAGTTATCTTGTGCACAGTCTTTAGGTACTAAGACTGGTCATCTTTATCACACTAGGCAACTAGTGTGATCATTCTGACTTTCCCAACTTATCAAACAGATCAAGATGTGAGGTGATCTTCCTCTATGTACTGTCAGGCAACCACTTATCTCAGAAAGAGGGAATCTCTTGAGCAAGATGTTGACCAAGGAATTGAATATCTCTTCAATCTAACCTTTTCATCCCTGGTGTGAAATTTATCCTAGAAATATTTATGGCACGTCAACTATGTGCTAGAGAGGAAAGATGGCTGGGACCTGGGTTCCACCTCTATGAGCTCCTGGACATACCACTACCAAAGTGCATACCACTATCAAAAAAAAAAAATTCATCAACCACAAAAGAAGACAGCAAGAAAGGAAGAAAGGAGCAAAACAATTACAAAACAGAAAACAGTTAACAAAATGGCAATATCATATACCTACCTATCAATAATTATATTAAATGTAAATTGATTAAATTCTCCTATCAAAAGACACAGTGACTGAATGAATTAAAAAACAAGATAAAACAACATGCGACCTACTTGAGACTCACTTTAGCTTCAAGGACACATACAGGCTGAAAGTGAAGGGATGGAAAAAGGTATTTCACACAAATGGAAAACAAAAGACAGCAGGGGTGACTGTACTTACATCAGACAAAAAAGACTTTAATTCAAAAACTGTTAGAAGAGACAAAGAAGGTCCTTGTATGATTATAAAGTGGTCAATTAAACAGGAAAATATAACAATTGTGAGTATATAAGCACCAACACCAGAGTACCTGAATATATCAAGCAAATATTAACAGAATTGAAGAGAGAAATAGGCAGCAATACAACAATGGCAGGGGAATTCAATACCCTACTTTCAGCAATGGACAGATCATCCAGGCAGAAAATCAATAAGGAAATAGTGGATACTAATAACACTATAGGTCAAACGAACCTAACAGAAATATACAGAACATTTCATCCAACAACAGCATCTCGCAGGAGCACACACAACATTCTCCAGAATAGATTATACCTTAGCCACAAAACAAGTCAATAACTTTTTAAAAGACTGAAATTGTATTAACTATCTTACCTGACCAAAATGGTATGAAACTAGAAATCAATAAAAGAAGAAAACCTGGAAATTTTACAAATATGTGGAAATTAAAAACAAGCTCTGGAAAAACCAGTGGGTCAAAGAAAAAAATACAAAGAGAATTTTAAAATATCTCAAGACAAACAAAAATGGAAAAATACAGTATACCAAAACTTTTGGGATGCAGCAAAAGCAGTTCTAAGAGGGAAGTTTATAAGGATAAACAGCCACATTAAGAAAGAAGAAATTTCATAAATAATAACCTAATATTACAGCTCAAGGAACTAGAAAAAGGAGAACAAACTAAGCCTGAAGTTAGTAGAAGGAAGGAGATAACAAAAATCAGAGCAGAAATAAATGAACTAGAGACTAGAAAAACAATAGACAATACTCATTAAACTTTGAAGTTGGTCCTTTGAAAAGATAACAAAATTGACAAACCTTTATCTAGACTAAGAAAAAAGGAGAAAAGACTCAAATAAATAAAATTATTTAATAGAAATGAAAGAAGAGACGTTACAACTTGGACCACAGAAATGCAAAGGATCATATAAGACTACTATGAACAATTATATGTCAACACATGGGATAACTGAATTCCTAGAAACACAACCTATAAGACTGAATCATGAAGAAACAGAAAATCTGAACAGACCAATAATGAGTAAGGAGATTGAATCACTAATAAATAGTCTACCATGAAAGAAAAGCCCAGAACCTGATGGCTTCACTGCTGAATTCTACCAAACATTTAAAGTAGAAGTAATACCAATCCTTCTCAAACTCTTCCAAAAAATCAAAGAGAAAGGCCAGCATTATCCTGATACCAAAGCCAGACAAAGACACTATAAGAAAAGAAAATAATAAGCCAATATCCCTGATGAACATAGCTACAAAAGTCCTCAACAAAATACTAGCAAATCAAATTCTACAGCACCTTAAAAGGATCTTTTACCATGATCAAGTTGGATTTACCTCTGAGGAGGAAGGATGGTTCAACATACACAAATCAATAAACATGACACACCACATTAACAGAATGAAGGACAAAAACCATGTGATCATCTCAATAGATGCCAAAAAGGCAACTGATGAAATTCAACATCTTTTTATGATAAAAACTCTCAACAAACTCGGTATAAAAGGAATGTGCTCTATATCAGAGGTCCCCAACCTATGGTGAGTTATAAAATTATTTCATTATTTTTACAATGTAATAATAATAGAAATGAAGTGCAGAATAAATGTAATGCACTTGAATCATCCTGAAATCCTACCCCCCTCCCCAGTCTGTGGAAAAACTGTCTTCCATGAAAATGGTCCCTGATGCCAAAAAGGTAGGGGACCGCTGCTCTATATTATGAGCCCACAGGTAACATCATACTTAATAGTGAAAAATTAAAAATGTTTCCTCTAAGATCAGGAACAGGACAAGGATGCCCATTCTCACCACTATTACTGGAAGTCCTAGCTAGAGCAGTTAGGCAAGAGAAAGTAATAAAAGCCATCAAAATCATAAAGGAAGAAGTAAAATTATCTCTCTATACAGATGACATGATATTATACATACAGAAAACCCTAAAGACTCTACCAAAAAACCATTAGAATTAATTAATCAATTCAGTAAAGTTGAACGATGCAAAATCAAAATACAAAAATCAGTAGTGCTTCTATACACTAACAACAAACTGTTCAAAAAAGACATCAAGAAAAGAATCCCATTTACAACAGCTACAAAAAACAATCCTAAAGTGTATATGAACCCACATAAACTCCTGAATAGCTAAAGCAATCTTGAGCAAGAAGAACAAAGCTGGAGGCATCACACTTCCTGATTTCAAAATATATTAATACTACAAAGCTATAGTAATGAAAACAGTATGGTACTGGCATGAAAACAGATATTTAGAACAATGGAATAGAATAGAGAACCCCCCAATAAACATGTGGCCTTCTAGGTCCTTAAATGTGGCCTTTTGACTGAACCCAAATTTTACAGGACAAATCCTAGATTTGTTTTTAAAATAAAATAAAAATATAAAAAACGAACAAAAGCGTATTAATAAAAATAATAAGATTTTATTAAAATAGAAGGCCACAGTTTCCCCACCCAAATGGATTAAAGACTTAAATATAACACCTGAAACCATAAAACTCCTGGGAAAAAAAATAGGGAAACATCTCCTTGACATTGGTCTTAGCAATGATTTTTTGGATATGACCCCAAAAGCACAAGCAACAAAAGCAAAAATTAACAGGTGGGGCTACATCAAATAAAACAGTGTTTGCACATCAAGGGAAACTGTCAGTAAAATGAAAGGCAACCCATGGAATGGGAGAAAATATTTGTGAAACATACCCTCTGATAAGGAGTCAATAGCCAAAATATATAAGCCAAAATATAGAGTTAAAACAACCTAGTAGGAAAAAACGCAATAACCCGATTTAAAAATGAGCAGAGCACCTGAATAGACATTTCCCTAAAGAAGACACACACAAATAACCAACAGGTACATGAAAAGGTGCTCAACATCCCTATTCATCAAGGAAATGCAAATCAAAACCAGAAGGAGATATCACTTCACATTCACTTAGAATGGCCATCACAGAATGGTTTATAAAATCAGCTTTGCTAGCATCTTTGTCTTCTCAAAGGAATAAGTATTTGCCAGTTTTTTAATCCATATAAATCATCTTAAAATTTCCTTTCTCTACTGTACACATAAACACAGGAGGAAAACAGGGCCTCTGTTGGTGTCTTGTTCAGACACTGGGATTGCGGGTCTTTGTCCCATTTAACTGATCCATGTTGGTGAGAAGCAGGTGAACACCCTGCCGTGGGCAGCAGAGCCTGAGGCCAGTGGCTCCAAGCGAGGCCAGTGTGGAGCCTGCAAAGGGAGGGACACGGGGCTCCCCTCGGGCTTCCCGGGCAGCCCGCCCTCCCTGCAGGGCCCTCCAGCTGCTCAGGACAGACACCGCGGGAGTGTGGACGCTGAGAAGCCCCAGAGCGCTGGACAGCAGGGGACCCACGTGCACATGCGGCTGGGGGGTCCTGTGTTTTCTGAGGTTGTACGTCTGGTGCTTGGGGCCATTTGCTGAGCAGTGTCTTGGTCGTGGCATGCATAGGGTCGCTGCAGTCAGACTGCAATTTCCATGTATGAAGAAAATCTGTGAAGGTCAGTCGCAGGGAAAGACTCACTTGGTCTCCTGGAGAGAGGGTTCATGAACTTGACAGTTTATTTAGGTCTGAACCTTAGACTGACTCCAGGTGAGAGTTTCCTGCTGGCCAATATTAAAGTGTTGAAGCGGGGAGCGCCTCCACACCGTGCAGAGGGTACAGGAGGGCATGTTGAACGCCCAGAGTTAAATTCTTAGGCGTCCCTGTCTCATCACCAGGGACTGATGCAATCTGGGCCTCCACGTCCGCAGAGTCTGACGCTCAAGCTTAGGACTATGTTGCACCTTCCTAATAGGGGTTTTCCCCGGGAACTGCGGGTGCTGCTTATTTGAGCTCGTTCAGATGTCTGCTTCTCTCCCCTTTTGGTCTCTTTGCAGAATATTGCTGCCCTGTAACTCCAGCTTCTCCACGCGTTTGACAACTGTATTCCCTGGCGTGTTATCTGCTCGGCTGAAAACGAGTAGATCGGGAGATTAGGTGTGAGGAAGCCTGGGCCTCCCTGCCTCCCAAATTCCTGCCCCGGGAGGACAGCAGGCCTCCTTCCCGCGCCAGCGTGGCCCGGCCCGGGCCGCCCTCCCGCTCCGCGGCCGGGGGATCGCTCCACTGGACACCGAGTCTGGGACTTCCTTCGCACGCTTGCGACCCCACGTCTGGAAGGAAGCAGCAGGAAGCGCCCACTGAGTACAGGAAGAAGCCGGTGCCCATTCTGGAAAGCCAGGAGCAAGTTCTGCTTAAATGCAAATGCCCCTGCGGTGGGGCCAGGTCCCCAGCGCGAGGACACCCGGCCGGGGCAGAGCCGCGCGTCAGGGACCCCAGCGAGTCTGAGCGCGTCTGCCGTCAGTCAAGCCCCCAGGGGGCGGGGCCTGGAGCACCACCCAATCAGAGGCGTCGGGGCGGGGCCGCGCGGACTGTCCAATCAGGAGCGCTGCTGGGAGAAGGGGGCGACCTTCAACAGCCCGTGCGGTCTTCCTGTCTCGCGCGCGCGCGCGGGATTTCGTCTCTTTCTGGGGGCCCCGCTGCTTCCGCCGCATCTTCGGGCGCTCTGTGCTCGGCGCTGGATGCAGCAGCCGCAGAGGGGACGCCGGGACACCCCGGAAGCCGGGAAATGGTAAGTGTGCGGGGTCGGGCGTCCCCAGACGCGGAGCAGGGGCTGGGTGGGACCGGCGGAAGCGGCTGTGGCGGGACCCGGGCCTCCCCGCGGTCCGCTCCGGCGTCTGCGGGCCCGAGTCGCCGCTGGCGCAGCGCGGCCCTCGGTCCCTGCGGCCAGCGGGGTGGGGCTGGGCGGGCAGCCGGGCCCCCGGGCGTCCCGTCCCGTCCCTGCGCGGCGACCTCGGCCCCCGCCCCGGAGCCCTGTCTGGGCAGCTCCGCGCGCAGCCCCGCGTGTCCCCAGACTGCGGTGACGGCGGGAGGGTCGTCGGGGGAGGTCCCGTCTCCGTGTGCGGGGGTCGCGCGTGTTCAGGGCTGCGGTGTGTGGGGTCCCCGGTTCCTCCTTTCTCCCCCGGGGGTACCTGTTTTCCCTGAGTTTTCCAAAGGTGTGGGAAGCGGGGTCTCAAGTCCACGACCGTGTCCCCACGGCCCAGCTGCTCCTAGGGCTGGGAGTAAACCCCTAACCGCATTCCCACATGCCGACTTCCCTTCTGAAATTCACGGCAACATTGTCATCTGTTTGTTCCCCATGCTACATTTTATTCAGCTTCGGTATCTGAAATTGTCATTTGCCCACATACCAATAAAAGGCTATCGTTATAAAAGGCTTGTTTTCTGTTTGGGAACATTTCACAGGAGAGGAGAGCAGAGAATGGCCACCTGACACTCGCTGTCCAAAACCTTTGTGCCTCTCTTCCCTTTACCTTCCTGAATTGCACACATCTTAGCAGGATGTCTTTAAATATCCATAGGATTGGTAGCGATGGTGTCTTACCCATCTTTCATTTCTGATAGCAGTAATCTGTGTCTTCTCTCTGTTTTTCATAGTTAGCCTGGCTGTAGTTTTATCATCTTATTGAACTTTTCAAAGGACCAGCTTTTGGTTTTGTTTATTTCCTCTGTTGATTTCCTGTTTGCAATTTCATGGATGTCTTCTTTAGTTGTCATTTTCCTGTATTTGATTTAGGATTATTTTCTTCTGCTTTGTCTAGTTTCCTAAAGTGGAAGGATAGATGATTGATTTTAGATCTCCTTTACTAGTATATGCATTCCACGCTTTCAATTTCCCCCAAGCAAAGCTTCCGCTGCATCCCAGAAATTTTGATCAGATGAACTTCTGTTTTCATTTCCTTTGAAGTATTTGAATTTCTCCTGAGACTTCTTTTTAACCCATGTGTTATTTAGAAATTTGTGGTTTAATCTCCAATTATTTGGAGTTTTTCAAGCTATGTTTCTGTTACTGATTTCCAGTTTAATTCCAATATGGCCTGAGAACGTATTTTGTACGATTTCTTTTAAGTTTGTTACGTGTGTTAGAGCTCAAAACGTGGTCTGTCTTGGTGAATGTTGTGTGGGATCTTGAGAAGAATGTGTACTCTGCAGTTGTTGGATGAAGTTTTCTGTATGTGTCAATTGAATCCAGTTGTTTGATGATGCTGACTTCAACTATGTCGTTACTGATTTTCTGCCTTTTTGATCAGTTACTGATAGAGGTGTGTTGAAGTGTCCAAACAAAATTGTGGATTTCTCTGTTTTCCTTGCAGTTCTACAGATTTTTGCCTCATGTAATTAGAGACTATTTTAAGCTCATACATATTAAGGATTATTATGTCTTCTTGGAGAACTGACTGCTTTATCATTATGTAATCCTAGTATCCCTTGTAATTTTTCCTGATCTAAAACCTGATTCATCTGAAATTAATATAGCTACTCCTGCTTTCTTTGGATTAGTGTTAGGAATGGTGTATCTTTCTGCATACCCTTTTATTTAATGTCTCTTTATTTTTTTATTTAAAATTTTATTTTATTTAAGATCACTCCCTTAGCAATTTTCAAGATTAGAATATATTGTTATTATGATCACCATGTTACAATAGATCTCTTAAACTTGTTCCTCCTATCTAACTGGAATTTTGTGTCCTTTGACCAACATCACCCTTTTTCCATGTCTTTATATTTAAAATGTTTTTCTTGTAGACAACACAAAGTTCCGTCTTGTTTTTTAATTTATTCTGTCAGTCTGTCTTTTAGTTGGCGTATTTAGATAATTTATATTTAAAGTGATTTTTATGTAGTTGGATATGGCACCCATTTTGTATTTGCTGTAGTTCTTTTTTTAATTTAAAATTTCCCTTCTTTTTCTCTTATCATTTTAATTGCGCATTCTACATGATTCTGTTTTATTTCCTGTGTTAGCATATCAACTGTACTTGTTTCTTAAATTGTTTTTAGTGATTTCCCTCCATTTACAACTCATCTAAATCTACTTTTAAGTAACACTATTGTATACTGGTTGTGATATTGCAGGTATAACAGAATGTTCCCAATTCCTCCCACACATGCCATATAAAATTGCTGTCATCCATTTTACCTATCAGAAGCTATAACCACCCAATACATTGTTGATATTATTATTTTGAGCAACCATTTATCTGTTAGATAAGGTAGGAATAAGAAATGTAAAGAATTTGTTTTACCTTCACTTTATTCTTTTCTAACACTCTTCTCTATGTGATCAAGTTCCTAACCTGTATCATTTTCCTTTTCTATGAGAAACTTCTCATAAGAATTCTTGCAAGGCACATATATTGGGGACCCATTCTCTTAATTTTAGTTTTTTCTTTCTTTTCTTCAGACTAGGTAATTTCAGCTGTTTTATCTTCATGTTAGCTGATTCTTTATTCTGCTCGTTCAAATCTACTGTTGAAAATCTTTAGAGAATTTTTCATTTCACGTGTACTTTGCAGCTCCTTAAATTCTATATATGGTCATTTTTATAATTTCTATTTCTTTATTGATATTACTTTACTCATGCATCCTTTTCTTGGTTTCCTTTTGTTCATTTTCCATGGTTGCCTTTACCTCTGCACATAGTTAAGAAATTTGCTTAAAGCTATTGTCTAGTAAGTTCAATATCTGGGGATTCTCAGAGATAGTTTATCTCAGTTTTTTTTTTCCCATCAATGAACCATATTTCCCATTTCTCTGTATTCTTTCTGATTTTTGTTGTTGTTGAAAACTGGAAATTTGAACATTATAATGGAGAAACTCAGGAAATTGCATTCTCCCCCTTTTCCAGTGGTGTTTGCTATTCTTGTTTGTTGAAGGCTGTACTTGTCTGTTTCATAACTTTTCCAAAGTATTTTTTCACAGACTGTATTCCTTGTTGTGTGTAGTCACTGACGTCTCTGTTCCTGTACCTATCTTCAGCCAGTGTTTTGACACAGATTCCCTGAATGCCAGGAGCCAAGAAAGGAAAAGAACAAAGCCACCAAAACCTCACCTCTTCCAGTCTTTGTGGATGGCTGTGTGCTGGGGCATTCCTTGAACACTTAGCCAGGCTGCTTAAAACTCTGCTTCAGCCTTCACTTCCTGCTGAACAGAGCCTTAGAGATCAGCTGGTGCTGAAAATGAGGGTCTCCTCAGGTCTTTTCTGAAACTGTGTTCCTTCCTGGGTATACATGGGGATTTCTGAATTCCCTAGTACACCCAGGTGCCTTTGAATACCCTAAGTTGCAAATGAAATTTTTCTCCTTAGTTTTCCTCCTGGGCTTTAAGTGGTCTGTTAAGTCTCAACCACATTCTTGTTCCAGGCAGTTTGAGGCTTTTTGTTTACTTCACAACATCTTCAAGCATTTCCTGGCAGTTTTCCACCTGATTTGCTTCTGTCTGAGACAAAAAGGAAGAGAGACTTGTGGTAGACCTTCAGGTAGTTCCCAGACAGGTTGGAACATACAAATGCAATAATTTGTAAGTAAGATCTGCTCTGCTCCCTCTGGACATGGAGCAGGGTCCCAGACTGGGAACCCGGGCTGCTGTCTTCAAGACTGCCATCAAGTGGGGGACGGCTTGGGCCGAGGAGAAGTAGATATTCCATATAACTTTCCTGCCATTTTTCAATCGCATTTTTTTTTTTTGATTCCGTGTTCACGGTTGCTGTTAACTTTTGACGGTTTTTGAGAATTTTGACAAAGTCTCTTTCTGACAGTTCTGCTTGTTTGTTGAGTGTTGAGCATTTGGACTGGCCTGCTCTGCCACCTTGCTGGCTTCACCTTCCCTGGATGCTCAGTTGTATTTCAGGGATCTAGGTGACTATCCTTGTGTCATCACTGGTACTGTCTTGATTGCAGTTACTTTATATCAAGTTTGGAATTGTCACATGTGAGTCCTCCTGCTTTGCTCTTGCTGAAGATTGTTCTGGTAATCTGAGTCCCTTGCAATTCCATGTGAATTTCAGAATCAGCTTTTCAATTTCTATGATGAAGTCACCTGGGATTCTTATAGGAACTGCATTGAATTTATAGATCATTTTGGGGAGTATCGCCATCTTAATAATATTAAGTGTTCTAATCCATGAACATGGGATGATATTCTATTCATTTAGATTTTTGTGTCTTTCAACAAGGCTTGTAGTTTTCAGAGTATAACTTTTATACTTCTTTTAAAAAATTGATTTCTATACAGTTGTGCACTGCACAACAATGTTTAGGTCAACGATGGACTGTGTATACCATGGTGGTGCCATAAGTGTAGTAGGCCATACCACCTTGGTTTGGGTAAGTACACTCTGTGATATTTGCACGATGACAAAATTGCCTACAGACCCAAGCCTCAGAACGTATTTCCATCATTGTTAACCGATGCATGACTGTATTTTATTCTTTTGGGTTCTATTGTAAATGGATTTGTTTTCTTAATTGCGTTTTCAACTATTTCATTACAAGAGTATAGAAGTACAGTTGATTTTGTGTATACAGTAGTCCCCCCTTATCTGCGGTTTCACTTACCACAGTTTCAGTTACCTGCAGTCAACTGCAGTTAGAGAAGACTAAATAGAAAATGACAAAAATTAAAAATTCATAAGTTTTCAATTGTGCACCAAGCTGAGAAGTGTGGTGAAATCTCTCCCTGTCCCACTGCGTCCAGCCCAAGAGGTGAATCTTCTCTTTGTTCAGCATGTCCGTGCTGTGTATGCCACCTGCCGATCGGTCACTTAGCCATCTCAGTTATCAGATTGTCATAGTGTCGCAGTGTTTATTTAAAGTAACACTTATTTTACTTAATAATGACCCCAAAGCACAGGAATAGTGACACTGGCTATTTGGGTATGCCAAAGAGAAGCCATAAGGTGCTTCCTTTATGTGAGAAGGTGAAAGTTCTTGACTTAATAAAGAAAGAAAGAAAATATTATGCTCAGGTTTTAAGGTCTACAGTAGAATAAAATATTTTGAGAGAAGAGAGACCACATTTGTATAACTTTTATTACATTATATTATTATGATTGTTCTATTATTAGTTATTGTTAATCTCTTACTGTGTCCAATTTATACATTAAACTTAATCATAGGTATATATGTATAGGAAAAAACAATGCATATAGAGCTTAGTACTATCTGTGGTTTAAGGCATCCACTGGGGAGAGAGGGGGTCTTGGAATATCTCCTTCACAGATAAGGGAAGACTACTGTGTTGATTTTGTACCTCTAACCTTGGTAAACTTATTTATTAGATTTTATTAGGTTTTTTAGTGGAGTCCTGAAGATTTTCTGTATTCAATATCATGTCATAAATAGGGATAGCTTTACTTCCTCCTTTCCAGTCTGGATGCCTTTTTTTTCTTGCCCAATTTCCCTGAGGATACCAAGTTGAATAAAAGTAGCAAAAGTAGACATTCTTGTTTTGGTTCTGATCAAACAGGGGGAAAGCATCCTGTTTACCAACATTCCTTATAATCTTAGCTATGTGTTGTTCATAGGTGCCCTTTGTCAGCCTGAGGAAATTCCCTTCTGTTCATAATTTGCTGCAGATTTTCTTCGTGTAATAGTTTGTTAGATTTTGTCACATGCCTTTTTCTTATCTATGGAGATGATCATGTGCTTTTTGGTTGTTATTCTAATGATATGACATATTACACTAATTGATTTTGGGAGAGTGATACCTGGAATAAACTCTGTATGGTCACGATGTGTAATTCTTTTGTATGTCTCTAATTTCAGTTTTCTACTAGTTTTCTCTTTCCCTCCTCCTGCCAGAAGGAGGAAGCAATTTTTTTCTAATCTTCACTGTGAGTACTACTGGTAGGGTTTCGGGAGATAAATCTCACAAATTATTGGGAACCCCCTAAACTGGGTCCCCTGGAGTTTTGACTTCTCAAACTTGTCCACACTCAGCCTTCAGCAGTTCATTAATTTGAGTTTAGGTTTTCATACCCTTGTACTGTTTCCCACAGAAGTTTCTGTTTATGGGTTTCTGATCCAGTAAGCTATTGTCTTATCTGTTAGGTTGGTGGGGTCTCTCCCTAAATCCTGATCCCAGATCCCGTTGAGGGTCGAGCTTTGTGAACAAGCATTCCTGTGAATATGCAGTCTCAGGTCTGCTCATGTAAACTCTCTTCTGTACACTAATTAGCAGGACTTTGTTGTGACAGGTGCTATAGACCCATAGTACAAAGAGTTAAAAATTAGGGGTGACCTAGCAGCAAATCTTACTCCCTGGACCCAGCAACTACAGGTGTGTTTCTGTGCTGCTGTTGCTTTACCAGATAGTTCAATTCTAGCATCAGAATTGCTGTGTGGGAGGAAGTGAGTGTAGACAGAGTCAGAATCTGATGACCAAGTCATGGAATAAAGGTTTGGAAACCACAGAATCATGTGAACGTCTTAGGAATAGAGCATGGGTCCCCAGGGCTGTGAGTCTCACCCATCCTCGTCTGCACATGTGGGATGTTTCAGGACTCAGTGGCCTTTGAGGATGTGGCTGTGAACTTCACCCTGGAGGAGTGGGCTTTGCTGGATCCTTCACAGAAGAACCTCTACAGAGATGTGATGTGGGAAACCTTCAGGAACCTGGACTCTCTAGGTGAGGATGACATTGTGCCTTCACTTAGTCTGTTAGAGAACAAGTGATTTTTGTTCATCAGTGCTGTTCTGTGATTTCCAACATGGAAAGGAAATACTTTGGTGATAGATCAGATGTGATTGCGGAGTACCATGAACCTAGATCCTAATAATTTTTCTATAATTTTGTAATAATTCATAATGATTTTTCTGGATCTACATTTTAGGAAAAAAATGGGAAGACCAGAACATTGAAGATCAGTGTAAAATTCCCAGGAGAAATTTAAGGTAATTTGCACTCCCAAGAGAAAGTGGTGTCCCTTGAGAGAATCTTGGAATGACGGGAAATTGTAAAAACAAGCAAAACAAATGAGCCCATCTTCACGTTTATTTATTCTTGGAAAATGTTCTTCAAAAATATATGCTGAAATGTGTCATAGATATTAAATGTTTGCAGTGTAGTTCTCTTGGAAATAGTATTAAGAAACCCTATGTGAATATCACTGTTTTAGTAATAGCCCTCTTGTGAGCATTCAGTCTATTCATGTTCAAACAATTCAGACAGGACAGAGAGTTGACACTTCCCCTGATAATGTTAAAAATGTAAGTGTAATACCTATTAATAAATATAAAATTATTTATAAACAAACCCTTAATAATGTGCTTCTCATTTTTCACAGAAGTCATATTCTAGAGAGACTTTGTGAAAGTAAAGAAGGTAGTCAAGGTGGAGACACCTTCAGCCAGATTCCAGATGGCATTCAGAACAAGAAAGCTTCTCCTGGAGTAAAACCGTATGAAAGCCGTGTGTGTGGAGGAGTCGGCATGAGTCGTCCATCCCTTGATAGGCACGTCAGGACTGAGATTGGACAGAAACCATGTGAGCGTCAGGAACATGGAGAAGAGCCACGTACACACAAGCCGTGTGGGAAAGCCGTCAGCTGTCACCACTCTTCCGGAACATGTGAAAAGTCTCACCCCAGAGGGAAGTTCTGTGCCTGCAAGCATCGTGGGAAAGCTCTCCTTAGTTTCAGTTCCTCTCAGATACGTGAAATGGCACACACTGGAGAGAGGCCCTATGCCTGTAAGCAGTGTCATAAAGTCTTCCATTGGCCCAGTTCCTTTCGAAGACATGAAAGAAATCACACAGGAGAGAAACCCTATGAATGTGAGCAGTGTGGTAAAGCCTTCAGCTGTTCCAGTTCTTTACAAAATCATGAAAGGATTCACACTAGAGAGAAACGTTACAACTGTAAGGAATGTGGTGAAGCCTTCGCTTCTCTCATAAGTGTTCGGACACACGTGAGAATGCACAGTGGAGATGGACCGTATAAATGTCAGGTGTGTGGGAAAGCCTTTGATTTTTCCAGATCACTTCGCATACATGAAAGAACACACACCGGAGAGAAACCCTATAAATGTAAGCAATGTGGGAAAACCTTTGGTTATTCCAGTTCCTTACGAAATCACGAAAGGACTCACACTGGAGAGAAACTCTATAATTGTAAGGAATGTGGTAAAGCCTTCATTTCCCTCATAAATGTTCGGACACACATGAAAATTCACAGTGGAGATAGACCTTATAAATGTAAGGTGTGTGGGAAAGCCTTTAATTTTCCCTGTTCATTTCGAATACACGAAAGAACACACACCGGAGAGAAACCCTACGAATGTCAGGAATGTCAGAAAGCATTCAGTTGTCCCCAAAACCTTCGAAGACACTTGAAAATGCACATTGGAGATGGACCTTACAAGTGTCAGGTGTGTGGGAAAGCCTTTAATTTTCCAAGTTCATTTCGAATACACGAAAGAACACACACTGGAGAGAAGCCCTATGAATGCGAACAGTGTGGGAAAGCCTTCAGTTGCTCCAGTTCTTTTCGATATCATGTAAGGACTCATACTGGAGAGAAACCCTACACATGTAAGGAATGTCAGAAAGCGTTCACTTGTCCCCAAAACCTTCGAAGACACTTGAAAATGCACACCGGAGATGGGCCTTACAAATGCAAGGTGTGTGGGAAAGCCTTTGACTGGCCCAGTTCCTTTCGAATACATGAAGTAACTCACACTGGAGAGAAACCCTATGCCTGTAAGCATTGCGGGAAAGCCTTCCGTAGCTTCAGTTCGTTTCGGATGCATGAGATAACGCACACTGGAGAGAAGCCCTATGAGTGCAAGCAGTGTAGTAAGGTCTTCATTTGGTCCAGTGCCTTTCGAAGACATGAAAGGACTCACCCTGGAGAGAAACCCTATGAATGTGAGGAATGGGGGAAAGCCTTCAGTCATTCCAGTTACATTCGAATACGCGAAAAAACTCATACTGGGGAGAAACCGTAAAGAACAAGTGTGGGAAAACACTATCACACAGCCCTTCCGGCGCACCTGGGAATGCCTATAGAGAGCACCCCCGTAAGTGTATGGTGTGTGGGCAAGCCTTTAGTCGTCCTGGTTCAATTCAAGGCCATAGTAGAACACACCATGGAGAGAAACCTCCTGAATACAGCCATGTGCAAGTCTTCAGTTGGCTCACATGTGAAAGTGCACACTGGATCAAAAACCCTGTAAATGTGAAAAAGACAAAAAAGTTTTCCATTTTAGCAGACTTTCAAAGTCATGGGAAAACTCCTAATGTAGAGAAATCCTATACGTGTTAGTCCTTTGACGAGCCTGATGCAAAGTACCAGGTGTAGAATGCTCCAGAAAATACATAACATGAAGGAAATGAATATATTGTCTTAATCAGTGGCTCATTCTTCAAGTAGGTCTCTGGACTGTGGATTCTTACTCTTGAAATGCTGAGGTGAGAATTCTGTAAGAACTGTTTAAGCAATAGTACATGAGTTTAATAGGTAGTGTTTTCCTCAAGTCGGTTCATAAAATTTTTCTCCTTGCATTTGGAAGCATGTTGGATTCATGGGTGAATTGAAATGTATTCCTAATATGCAGGTAGATTTAATTTTTATGTAGTTTTTAAATAGTTCTGTGCTTAATGGGCCACTGCAAAATAAGTCTTTGTTAAAATGAGTCTTTGTTGGGATTTTTTTACTGGCCCCATGTGGCGGTTTCTAAATATCCCTCACCCTGTGTCTATATTGCACCTTTCTTTCTTATGGGAAAAACTACATTTTTATTTTGTTTCTTTTTTTTTTTTTTTTTGGCACAAAGTTTATTTCATCTTCCTTGCTAATGAATAGTTGGCATTAATTTATAAGTAAGCCAAGTTTATCATAGAGCAATTATTATGCAAATTATTATTTTCATCTTTAACCCTTTAGTCTTTGTCATTATTTCTGGCTGTTTTGTGATTAATTGACTTTGAGTTAAGAAAAGAGACCTGTGATAGGACAGTAAAATCTAGAGTTGGAGATGGGTCTCTGGATTGTGTTATGTCAGAGTTGGTAATGTTGGGACCTAGATTTCCCAGAATCCATTCCCTTTATGTTTCCTTGTTAGAATTCACCAGTTGCCTAATTTTGATAAGATTTGGGAGGCAGAAGTGAAGAAGGCATTAGTATGGTGTTTTAGAGGCACCAAACAGGGAGACAGCCAGATTCATTCAGGCTGTGCAGACACGTGCTTCCAGCCCGTTTTCCTGCTTCCTTGTCTTGCCAATCAAGAGTGTCCTCAAAACCACCACTAACTACTTAACTTCTACTTTCTTAGAGGTGTAGGTTTCCACAGATGTCTCCAGAAGCTCCACATCAAAGATCCATCCACAGTTTGGATTTTCCTGCAAGCCCCAATGTGTATACCAGGCAACCAATCCAGACTGTCATGGTTGGGAATATTCTCTCATGCTGTGATTCCTCTGGTCTCGAGATTGAACTGGTATAAGATCTAATTTGCATAGGAAACATCTTTTTCATACTGGTAGCGACTGCGTTCTTGATTCAGCATGACAGGTACGGTAGTACCATCCAGACCAACTAGATGAAGCCCGTTCCTCTGCCACACTGTGCTGTGACTGGTCTCATCCTGCACTTTCATGTGATTATAATCACCTTCCTTTTAGCAGGAAGATTGCCGGTGTTTCCTGTCGCTGCTGAATGGACTGCCTCAGTTCATTTTCAGTTATGTTTGATTGTATGTGATTAAAAACAATATGTATTTTTCCTTCAAACAAAATTTCTTTACGTTTCTTAGATGTTTATTAATTGTTTTCAAACAACTTGTGTACTAGCTAGCAAATGTTATTGTCTTTTTCATCTACTGAAAAGATAGATTAAAATATTTCATTTCACTTATGGGTCAGATTAGATTTATAACTGCCAAGTTATTGGTTCGACATTGTGAGTCAATATTACAGGAGCATACAACTTCAGGCATTTTTTTTCTCATATAAATTTTACTTTCATGCTTATATAGTTATACTTGTTATTTTGGTAACAATTTCTCATTCACTCATAATACCAAAAGTCAAATCATGCTGTAGGAGTGATCTCTTGCCAAAGACCACCAGAACCATACATTTTGTCAAAGAGGGTGTAGTAAGTTCTGGTAATAAATATGACCTCAAACCATAAATGTCTGTGTGGTTTGTCAGTAAGTGGCTTCTCAATAGAAGTTCTTACTAACTTGTGTTTGTTTTGGGTGGATTGATTGCTGTTCAAAGAAGTGAGTCGTTTCGCTCTATTGGTTGCAGTGAGGAGGAGAACTTAATTCTATCTTTGGCAATTATAATAGTTCTTACCTAGAAGGCAGAAAGAATGGAGGGGAGGGAAACCTAATTTATGAGAAGTACAGCAAGTCCTCATGTAATGTCCTCAATAGGTTCTTGGAAACTGCGACTTTAAGCAAAATGACTTACTGAATAATGAAACCTGTTTTACCATTGGCTAATTGATACACACTGAGTTAAGTTCCCACGGCATACAGTACAGCATCCACTAAGTTGTTCCACTTAAAAGTCTCAGTTTCCAAGAACCCATCAATTGTGTTAAGTGAGGACTTACTGTACTAGTGAGTCTCATTAGTGAGGAAAGGGGGAGTTTTGGTCATTTGTATGATTGGGAATGTGTTCTCTTTTACCAGTTTTAGAGACTTGGTTACAGAAAGCCCTTGTTTTTGTCTTGGTCCATCATGGTTACCGAGGAGCATTGTCTAATGTTTGAGGTGTATGATGTATTTTTTTTAACAGCGTAAGAATTTGCCTTGCAGTGAGGTGAGACTGGCTTCTAGTCTTCTGGACCTGTTTTTGCCTTTCTTATTATCTAAACACTGAAATATTTCCTGTGATGTATTGGACACTGTTTTCCATAAAGCACAGATGGCCCTCAACTAACTATGTGGTATGTCCGATAAACCCATCTTAAGTTGAAAATATCGTAAGTCAAAAATGCATTTAATACACCTAACCTACAAAACATCATAGCTTAGCCTAGACTATCTTAAACGAGCTCAGAACTCTTAGCCTACAGTGGGCAAAATCATCTAACACAAAGCCTATTTTATAATAAAGTGCTGATCATCTCATAGAATTTATTGAATACAGTGTTCGGTATCAATTGTTTACCCTCGTGATCATGTGGCCAGCTGGGAGCTGTGGCTCACTGCTGCTGCCCAGCATCACAAGAGAGCATGGTAGCACATATTGCTAGCCGGGGAAAAGTTTAACATTCAAAATGTTGAAATACGGTTTCTAGTGAACACATACTGTTTTTCGCACCATCATAAAGTAGAAAAGTCATAAGTGGAACTATTGTATGTCAGGGATTGTCTGTACCTCAGTTAAAATAGATAAATTCATTCCTTAGCAGGCTATAGAAAGCTTTTTTTTTTTAAATCTTCATGAGTATAATGAGGCCGGTATGTTTAGGTAAATTGTCAGACTTCAAGCCTAGGAAGGGACAGAAGCGGTATCACCCTTCCAGTCAAACCTTGCTCAGGTAATGCGCTCCCGATGCTAACTTGTCAGCATTCTTCATATGGTAGATGTAGACTAAAAACATACAGAATTAAGCACAAATAATCTAGGACCTCCGCACTCTGAATATAGAGGCATGAAAAAACAAATCCTTGCAGTCCTCGTGCCTATATTTTTGTGAAAAAAAGAGAGGTGGTGAATGAATGGTAATGATTTGGTAGTTAGGATGGAGATCAGGGCTTTGAAGTAAAGTGTAATAAATGATGACATATGGGACAATAGGAAAGCAGGTGTGTGTGTGTCTGTCTTCTCTATGGAGGGTAGGAGCATCAGTGAAGATACCGTCATTGATCATTTCTGTTTCCATGTCTAATACATCTTCCACACTTTTCAGGAACTGCCCAGGTGTGGATGTAGACATTAGGGAGCAATATAGTCAGTCCTGCATTTTTGGGATTAACAGTCATGATTCCCCATAAAGGTAAACATGCACTTATAGTTCATCTTCGTTTTTGCAATGTTTAGAAGTTTTAATGCACGTAATATGTCATCTTGAGTTTGGACATGCAATTCTGAGACTTGAGACTTTTCATTACTTTGGGCCACAGGTGTTTGTGATCTATGTATTTAATGTCATTTGAGATTTTAAACTGCCTTTGGATATTCAGGTGGTATCATTTTGTTGGTGTACAGAGTGAGTGATGCAATTCATACACCAGTTAGAAATGGAGTTTCTCCTAGTTTGAGAAGGGTTGTGGTCGCCTACACAGTGCTAGCCTGTCACGGCTTTTCTCTGTGAGTAGAGTGATGTCCGTGCAAGTCCACTGTGGCATCCCGGGTGAAGTACCGAAAGGAGCTACGGCTGTTCAGAGGTCAGTTGTCCAAGGAGTGATCGCGATGGGCTGCAGACAGCGCTTATCATGGCAGTGATGTCATAATTTAGTGACGGGGGGTATATTGACATCTGCACAGTGGGAAATTTTTAATGTCTTTCCCTAAGAGGAATAGCTGGAAGTACTGTGTTTCAAGGATCGATAAAGCCCCACAGTCCACTTTGCTATTCCTATTTGCATATTCCATATGCTCAGACCTCAGCACAGGTTATGGAAGCTGGGGGTTGGGGGGAGTAACAGCTTAGTGTTTTATTAAAGAACAAAGGAAATCCAGTCATTGTCCATTTTTTAGTTCTAATTTCTCTTTTCTTCCCATTTTAGAGATTATGCAGTTTCGCTTGATCCATCCTCCATTTCCCCAAAATCATTCCTTCCATTTTAGGGAGAGCACAGGGCCCTGCCCAAACTCGTATAGCTTGTAATAATAGAATCTCTCAGTGTGGTGGCTGAATGTGTCACCACGTGTCCTGGACACTGTCCAAAGATCCAACTCAGAAGAATCGCCACCTTTATATATAATTAGGCACTTTTACAAATATGGCATCAGATTTGACAAGAGAGATTCATAAGGCAAATGGTGTTTCATTTGTATAATATTCTAGTGAAGGCAAAGGAATGGGGGGTATAAACCTACATCAGTGGTTAAGGGTTTAGGATTCAATAAAAATGGGAAACACAAGAGTCAACTCTCTGCCTGATTGTTTTCCAACTTAGTGGTGGCATAACTATACACCTATGAAAATTTGCAACTACACTTAAAACCGTATATGTATATATAACAGGTCCTCAAATAATGTCATTTTGTTCAACGTTTCGTTGTAACGATGAGGAAAAAAATCAGTTCTGGGCCAGGTCCACTGATTTTGTGGACTATGCATGTCCTTTCCATATCTGCATCGGTTTTCTTCGGGTACCCTGATTCCCATCCACCTCCCAGAGATGTGCATGTCAGGTTAATTGACATGTTTAAACTGTCTGAGGAAGGAGTGAGTGACTGTCCCCCCATGTTTAACGAACAAAATGGAATGTATTTCTACATTGCCTCTTCCACATGGAAGAGAGTCTTTTGTTTCTTACAATTAAATTTTACATACTATCTCAATTGATATTAGGGAATTATTGAATAATATCCTAATTCAGTGGAAAATGAGGTATGTTTGATATCGTCAAAGTGGGAAATTTTTAATGTCTTCTTATAAGAGGAGTAACCAGAAGCATTGTGTTTCGTGATGTGAGTATGACAATATGGTTATATATGAAATACACCTCAATTTTTGAGATACGAAAACTGCCTCATTTTTATATATACATGTTTATATTTGCAGTTTTCATAAACCAAGGTCACAAAAGAAGAAAGGTGAAGTCCTACTTAGGACAAATAAACAAGTTGAAACTATAATTTTTTTTCAGGGAAAAACTTGTAGTTTGTTCCTTCACCATCAAATTAACACCCAGTTCATTTAGAATAGCACAAAGTTTTATTTAAAAGGATTTAGTAATTTCAAACGTAAGTTACCATATCCTTTCCCCTCATTTACTGTCTGTCTTCCTGAGTTTCTGTAAACATTTTGAATCTTTTGTACACTGTATATGTAAAACTATGGTCAAAAGTGATACAAGGCGGGGTGTGGCGACTCACGCCTGTGATCCTGGCACTTTGGGAGGCCGAGGCGGGAGGATTGCTTGAGGCCAGGAGTTGGAGAACAGTCTGAGCAAGAGCAAGACCCCATCTTTACAAGACAAAAAAAGAAAAATCAGCTGGGCATGGTGGCATGTGCCTGTAGTCCCAGCTACTCAGGAGGCTGAGGCAGGAGGAGCGCTTGAACCCAGGAATGAGCTGTGATGACACCACTGCACTCCACCCAGGGTGATAGAGCGAGACTCTCTCCAAAAAAAAAAGAAAAGAAAAAGAAAATCTGTGAAGGTCAGGTTTATGTTACCTGATCGTCCTCAGTCCTTGTATTTGGAGACAGAATTGAAACCAAACACCAAAGCAGTAGAGCAAAGTCAAAGAAGTTTATTAGGCAAG
The DNA here is from genome assembly GCA_023783475.1 of Daubentonia madagascariensis. Lineage (NCBI taxonomy): Eukaryota > Metazoa > Chordata > Mammalia > Primates > Daubentoniidae > Daubentonia > Daubentonia madagascariensis. Next base: position 87,106 of record JAKFHU010002667.1, read on the forward strand.
TGTACCTCCAGACATGGGAGGGGAGTGTGGTGTCAAGAAAAATTAGCAAGTGATAGTACACTCCAGAAGGGGGCAGAAGCTGGCCCAGGCCAATGAGAATGTTACCTGCTCCCATCCGATTTGTTCAGGCCCGGATGTGTCATGCCTGCCAAAGCCCATTCAGGGGGGCAAGCTGCAGTGCTAATCTATGGTAATGATGGTATAATGAAGTCACTTGAGGACATCTTGCCCTCCATCTGGGCAGGTGCCTCCTGTGGGCTTTCCCGCAAACCCCAGTAAGCAAGGTGTTTGTATAATGGTTACAATAGCAGCTTGACCATAGCTTTTGTTGTCATTGATGTGTAACCCTCATTTTGTTCTTACCATTCCGCCCCACCTGTGTTTCCTATTCTGATCTCCTGTCTCCCTTAGGGACTCATTTAGGTAGTCTCCTGGAGAAAGGGTTTGTGAATTTGACAGTTTAATCAGGTCGGAATCTTAAACTGACTCCATCTGAGAGTTTTCTGCTACTGAAAATTAAGGCATTGAAAGAGGGAGCGTTTCTACACGGTGAGGACCGGGCAGGAGAGCGTGTTAAGCTCACAGAGTGAAGTCCTGATGTTTCCCTTCTCATCACCCCCTGGTCCGTTCCACTCTGGGAAGCAGTCAGTCTGACTCCCAAGCTTGGGAGTATGTTTAACCTTCCGAATGCAGGTTTTCCTTGTGAACTGTGGGTGCAGTTGGCTGCTTGTCTGAGCTAGTTCAAATATTACCTTTTCTTCCCTTTTGATTTCTTTACAGAAGGTTGCTGCACATAACTCCAGTTTTTCCATGCATTTATAATTTTATGTTCTTGTTGTCGTGTCTTTATTTTCTTGGCTGAAAATAAATAAATTAAAGATAAGGTGTGGGAAAGCCTTGGCCATGCCTCGCACAGGCTCACCCAAGGCCCGCCCCCTTGTTCCGGTGTCGCGTGGCCTGGCCTGGCCTCCCCTCCCGCTCGGAGGCCAGGGGTCGCGGGGGTCACTCCACCCGGGCGCTGAGCGCGGAATTTCCTGCTCAGACTTGTGACCTGGTGTCCAGGAGGAAGAAGCAGAAGGGGCCCACTGAGTACAGGCAGGTGCGGTGTCTGACTGGCAAAGCCCGAAGCAAGGTCCGTGTAAACGCAGATGTCACCCCCACCCCGACTCCTGGCACGGGGAAGACGCTGGCCCGTGGCCTTGAGCCTGTCATCCGGCCCGCTCGGCCACGTGTCTGACCGCGTCTCCCGTCATTCTAGCCCCAGGGGGCGGGGCCTGAAGCAGTGCCCAATTGGGGCCCTGGGGCCCGTGCAAGTTGTCCAATCAGGCGCGTAGCTGTAGCCGGGGGCGGGGCGGGCTCGGTTTGGCTTCTCCGCGGCTCCCCGAGGCCCGCGGTGTCCGCCGCCGTCGCGCTGTGACCTGCGCTGTGACCTGCGCGGGCCGTGGGGGCCGCCGGGACGCCCGGGAGCCGGGAGATGGTGCGTGCGCGGGGCCTGGCGTTCGCAGAGGCGGAGCGGAGGGGGCTGGTTGGAACCGGCTGTGGCGGGACCCGGGCCTCTCCGCGGTCCGCGCCGGCGTCTGCGGACCCGAGTCGCCGCTGGCGCAGCGCGGCCCTCGGTCCCTCCGGGCAGCGGGGTGGGGCTGGGCCGGCAGCCGGGCCCCCGGGCGTCCCGTCCCGTCCCTGCGCGGCGACCTGGGCCCCGGCCCCGGAGCCCTCTCTGGGCAGCTCCGCGCGTCCCCAAACTGCGGTGACGGCGGGAGGGTCGTCGGGGGAGGTCCCGTCTCCGTGTGCGGGGGTCGTGCGCGGGCGGCGCTGCGCTCCGTGGGGTCCCCGGTCCCTTCTCCCCAAGGGGGGCGCGTTTCCCCCTGAGTTACCCAAATGTGCGGGGAGCGGGGAGCGGGGTCTCAAATGCACGACCCTGTGGCCCAGCCCAGCCGCTCCTAGGCGGCCATAGATGCCCTATTTCCGTTTCCCTCCCCGCATTCCCACACGCCACCCTGCCCGCTCCGGTTCGCGACCGTATCAACTACTTGTCCCTTCGCTCCGCGTTTCAGACGCACACTGCGTTTAAATTGCTGCCCTTCCGCCAGGCGGTGGGTGACCCTTTTAGAAAGACTTGTTTCCTGTCCGTGGCCTTTCTCTTCACAGGTGAGGAAAGCAGAGCATGACCTCTTGACACTCCGCTGTGAGAGGCCTCTGCGCTAGACGCAGACACCCTCTCGGAATGTCTGTGGGTTGACAGTCCCTGCGGAAACCTTACAAGGCGACGTGTGTCCTCAGCTCATCCTCCTGTGTCTCCCTGGTCTTGGGTTTCAGAACTGCCTGGGTCTGACCCAAGATGCGCACAGCTGCCAAGTCTCTTGTGGGGTCTAGTGAATGTCAGCCCGGGTCGCTCCCTGAGGATGGGGGTGGTCTCAGGGCAGCAGCTGGAGGTCCTGGGGTGGGAGGGGTCTCCTGGGACACCTTCATCTAAAATGCCAAGCCTTTGGGACGCTCAGCTTTTCTTCCCCCAACACCAGTTTCCATTCCTTGGGGATACAGGGGTGGTCAGCCAAGCGAATATTGGTATTGAGGGGACAAGGCAAATGATTCTTGCTGTCTGGAGTCTCTCAGCCCCTTGAAGGGACAAGGAAAACCCACCCCAGCGAGGTAATGCAAGAACCTGAAAAGCAAAATGCACTTGAGGCACACAGTAGGGCACACTCCAGTGTCTCTTGGGAAGGTGGTCATTGGGCACTTCGAGAAACAGGATGGCAGTGGGGCGATGTCCCAGGTGGTGGGATGACGGGACCTCACACTTGAGTCAGATTTGTCTGTGTTCCAGTCAGCGCTGCCATCTGTGAGTTTGTCCCCTTGGAAGGAATTGTTCACTTACTGCAGCTTCAGTTTTTTTATGAATTGGAAAATGCGTTTTTCACTAGAACTTGAAAGATAAGATAAAAATAGAGCCAAAAAGGCAAGAAAGTGGTAGATTTCAGGGAAAAAATTATATATCTAGCCTTATATTTCATTTGTTAAAAATTTTTATTTTCCTTTTGTCTCCCGCAGAGGGTGTGTGGTACGTTTCTCGGATCTGTTCTTTTCTTTTGCTTGATTTCAAATGGAATCCCAGAGCTTAGCTTTGAGTATGTTACTGGAGATCAGAATCTCAGAGAAATAAGGAAAATCTCTCTTCCATTGTGGCTGCAGAGAAATGAATACATTTCCACAAGAAAGTGTGGTAAATAAATTGGTGAATTACAGAGATAGACCAAAATGTCAGTTCTCCTTTCCAGGTTGGAAAACTTATGGCAGTGAATAAATTCTCTTCCCTGGTACTTGGACTTCAGAGATTAATGGTAAATCTTATGGGTCCAGACATGGCAACACCAAGAAGTGTTCAAATATAATTAATTCTTTATTAAACAATTAGTCATCATGGAAATAATAATTAAATGACATCTTCATTGTCTGAAAGGGTTAGATACTTGTGCTTTTCCTGTTGAGCTATAACATATAAGTTCTTTACAATTTGTCCTTCCCTCCTATAGACATAAATGCTGAGTTTGAGTGATTTTACTGGATTCTTCAAACACTGGCTATTTTCTATTTTAAAAGTAAGTGAATGGGCAGGTGTTCGCCTGTAATCCCAGCTACTCCAGTGGCTGAGGCGGGAGGATCACTTGAGGCCAGGAGTTTGAGACCAGCCTGGGCAATATAGCAAGACCCCATCTCTAAAAAAAAAAAAAAAAAAGACCCCCACCCAGTGACTCCATGTTGAGGAGTTGAGCAAACATCTCAAAGGTTAGACAGAAAAGGTTCTTATCTTTCACAGGGAGGAGAGGGAAGGTGGGTAGGGGAGGGTGTGATGGAGCGGGGCAAAATCAGGTCAGAGAAGGTTTTCCCTGAGGTCAGCGTGTTCTTAGAGGGTAATAAAGAGGCTTTGTATTTTGGTTCAGGCTGGGAGTGGATAGATGTACAGGGCCTGGAGGAAGGAGAGGAACTTAAGGAAAGTTTGGTTAACGGGTGTTTTGTTCCTACTGATTAGTTCAGGTAATTGTTTATGAGACAAAGAATTGCAGTTGACACGTGGGTCTGACCTTGTTGCAGGTAAATATGGGACATTGTCTGACTGTAACGGGAAGGTGTTTCTTTGCACTAGGCTGTCTCTCCAGAACACAAAGGATGGTGGTACCAGGTGGCGGTTTCTTTAAGCATAGCGAGGCTTGCAGTGCTTGGGTAGAATTCAACGCTGCCGACAGTGTGGTTCTGCATGCAGAGTTGGCTTGGTCGGTGTAGTTTGTGCCAGTTGAGAAGGTCTGTGATTTATTTGTGACCCAAGACAGTTTTATTTCTTCCTCTTCAGTCTCAGTACCTTTATTTTTCTTTCTTGCCTTCTATTTTTAATGCATCTGTTGATATCACATGATTTTTGTTTTTTATTGTGACAGATAATTGACTTTTAAATGCTGAATCCACCTTACATACTACAGTCATTCCCACTTGGTTGTGGTGTGTAATTCTTTTTATACATTGTTAGATGAGGATTTTTAAATCTATCTTCATAAGCGATCTTGTTCTGGCCGGGTGCGGTGGCTCACGCCTGTAATCCCGGCACTCTGGGAGACCGAGGTGGGCGGATCGCTTCAGCTCAGGAGTTTGAGACCAGCCTGAGCAAGAGCAAGACCCCATCTCTACTCGAAATAGAAAAATTAGCCAGGCGTTGTGGCTTACACCTGTAGTCCCGTCTGCTGGGGAGGCTGAGGCAGGAGGATCGCTTGAGCCCAGGAGTTGGAGGTTGCTGTGAGCTATGATGATGCCACTGCACTCCGGCCTTGGGAACAGAGCAAGACTCTGTCTCCAAAAAAGAAAGAGATCTTGTTTTGTGATTTTCCATTCTTGTAATGTCTCTGTCTCGTTTTGCTTTAGGGCAGTGTTGCCCATATAGCATGAATTAGGAAGTGTGCCCTCTGTTTCTGTTTTCTGTAAGAGAATGTAGAGAATTTGTATCGTTTCTTCTTCAGATGTTAGAGGCAGAATAAACCCGTGAGACCATCTGGGTCTCGTCTTTCCTTTTTTAGATAGTTATTAGTTATTGATCCAATTTCTTCAACACACATAGGCCTATTTATATTGTTCATCTCTCCTTGTGTGTGTTTTGGTATATTCGTTTTTTTTCCCAGCGATCGGTTCATTTTATCTAAGTAATCAAATTGGTGGGCGTGGAATTGTTCGTAGTATTTTTTTATGGTCCTTTTAGTGTCCGTGGGATTAGTAGCGACAGACATTCTTTCATTTTTGCTCTCAGTAATTTGTGCCTTCTCTGGTTTTTTTGTAGTTACCCTGGCTGTAGTTTTATACTTTTTATTGAACTTTTCCAAGGACCAACTTTTCGTTTTGTTGATTACCCCTATTTCCTGTTTACAATTTCATATGTGTCTTCTCTAATTGTTATTTTCCTGAGCTTGATTTAGGATTACCTTGTTCTTTGTCTAGCTTTCTAAAGTGGAAGATTAGATTATTGATTTTACATCTTTTTTCCTAAATTTAATGCTTTAAATTTCCCCTTAAGCACTGCTTTTGCTGCATCCTACAAATTTTGATAAGATGTACTTTCATTATCGTTTCCTTTGAAATATTTAAATTTCTCTTGAGACTTCTCTTTAACTCATGTCTTACTTAGAAGTTTGTGGCTTAATCTTCAATTATTTGGAAGTTTTCCAACTATATTTTTATTACTGATTTCCGGTTTAATTCCACTATGCTCAGACAGCATACTTTGTATGATTTCTATTTTTCTAAGTTTGTTAATGTGTGTTTTACACCTCAGAACATGGTCTATCTTGGCAAGTGGTCTATGAGATCTTGAGAAAAATGTAAGTTTTTGCCTCATGTAATTTGATGCTCTGTCTTAGAAACATACATGTTAAGGATTGTTTTTTCTTCTTGGAGAACTGAATGCTTTATCATCATGTAGTCTCTGTATCCCTTGTCATTTCCACTAATCTAAAGCCTGATTCATCTGAAATTAGTATAGCTACTCCTGTTTTCTTTTATTAGTGTTAGAATGATACATCTTTCTGTAATTCCGGCACTCTGGGATTTTCTGTATGCCTTTATATTTATCTGTCTTTATTTTTAAAATATTAATATATTTATATATTTTTTAATTGACCAATAAAAATTGAATATATTTATCATGTAAAACAAGTTTTAAAATATGTATACATTGTGGAATGGTAAAATCGAGTTGATATATGTATTACCTCATATACTTATCGTTTTTTCGCTGAGAACACTTAAAATCTACTACATAGCAATTTTAAAGAGTACAGTGTATTATTATTAATATAGTCACCGTATTGTACAGTAGATCTGTGCGACGTCTTCCTCCTATCTAACTGAAATTTTGTATCCTTTCACCAACATCTCCCTGCCCCCCACGTCTTTATATTTAAAATGGTTTTCTTGTAGACAATACAAAGTCGGGGCTTTATGAATCTACTCTGTGAGTCTTGTCTTTTAATTGACATATTTAGATAATTCACATTTAAAGTGATTATTGATATAGTTGAATGAATATGTGCCATATTTGTAACCTTTTTATTTGTTGTACTATTGTTTTTTAACTTCCTCTCTTTTCTGTCTTCTTATTTTAATTGAGCATTCTGTATGATCCCGTTTTTTTCCTCTCTTAGCATATCAAGTATACTTGCTTCTTAAAATTTTTTTAGTGATTTCCCTAGAGTTTGCAATATACATTTACAACTAATCTAAATCTACTTTCAAATAACACTACAATTGTTCCTCAGTATTTGTGGGGGATTTGTTCTGGGACACCCCATGGATACCAAAATTTGTGGATGCTCAAGTCTCTTGTATAAAATGGTATAGTGTTAGCGTATAATTTATAAACATCCTGTCAAATTTGTAAATTATCTCCAGATTATTTATAATCCCTAATACAATGCAAACGCTATACAAATAGTTGTTCTACTGTATCGTTTAGGGATAATGACCAAAAAAAGTCTTTACATGCTCAGTACAGATGCAACCATCCATTTTTTTTTCCTGAATATTTTCAATCTGCCATTGATTTTGCAGATTCTAATCATGCAGATATGGAGGGCCAACTGTATACTGGTTCAGGGCTAGTGCAGGTATCTTGTAACAGAATGTTCCCAAATCCTCTGTCCTGTCCCATCTAAAATTGCTGTCCTTCATTTTGTCTATCAGAAGCTATAGCCACCCAATACATTGTTGATGTTATTATCTTGAGTAAATATGTATCTACTAGATTAGATACAAATAAGAAAAGTAAAGACCTTGTTGTACCTTCCTTTAATTCTTTTCTAACATTCTTCTTTATGTAATGAGAGTTCCTGACCTATATCATTTTCTTCTCTATGAAGAACTCCTTGGAACAATTCTTGCAAGGCACGTATACTGGTGACCCATTTTCTCAATTTTATTATGTTTTCTTTTTTTTCAAACTGGATAGTTATGGTTGTTTTATCTTCATGTTAGCTGATTCTTTACTCTGCTCGCTCAAATCTGCCATATGAAGTGTACCAAAAGAGTAAGATGTATTTTCAATAACAAAATTATAAAAAAGACATAAAAATGTTTTCTTTATTGAGGAGAAAACAGTTTTGTCTAATTCAGAGATTACATAAAGGTTGTTTCAAAATACAGATTTAAGAAGCAAATAGAAACCAGATAAAACCCAGTATGAAAAAGAGATGTAAAGAAAGTAATAGATGTAAAGATACAATTTTGGTAAAATAAAAAGATTAAAAAGAAAAGAATTTTATTTGAGAAAAAAAAATCTTGTGTGGTAAATATTTGTGCTAAAATAAAATACCTGGTTGTTGAAGAAAGAGAAAGTACAGGACAAAGCAAAAAGCCCAAGCATGTTGTCAGTGGTCTGAATAAGTTGTGATATGGTTCATTGAGGAGGAATTTATGTTAAAAAAAAAAAAAACTTTGTGTGTGATTAAGTTGCTTATAATTAAAATAAAACTGTAAGTTTTCCTAAAGGTTGGGCTTTGATATTAAAAATGCATTAATACAAAACTAAAAAACTGTATTCCTCTATGTTAAAACAACAAGGTTATCTCAAAGTATTGATTTGCTTTTAATAAAATTGCAAGAGGTTTTGACTTTTAATCCTAAATCTGTTTCTTTAACAGTCATCTTCTAAACTGCAGACAGTTTCTATTTCTGCCACATTTCTTCCTGAAATCCATTTAGTTTTGCTAATTTCGTGTTGGAAATGCTGTCTTTTTAATTCAGACTGTTATTATTTTTATTTATTTACTTTTTATAGAGACAGGGTCTTGCTCTGTTGCCCAGACTGGAGTGCAGTGGTGTGATCATAGTTCACTGCAACCTCAAACTCCTGGGGTCAAGTGATCCTCTCACCTCAGCCTTCTGAGTAGCCAGGACTATAGGCACACCTGGCTAATTTTTTCACTTTTTTTGTAGAGACAGGGGCTATGTTGCCCAGGCTGGTCTTGAACTCCTGGCCTCAAGTGATTGTCCTGCCTCTGCCTCCCAAAGGGCTGGGATTACATGTGTGAGCCACTGTGCCCAGCCGGAATGATAATTTCATTTCTCAAAGCAAAATTTTCCTTTTTGAAGCTTCTCAGCTTCATAGCTCAGAAGTTCAGTTCTTGAGATTTGCAGGTCATGCATCATTGCCTTCAGCTCTCCCCTTCTTTCTCCGCCTAAAAAGCGACATCTTTTTACTTGGCTAGGGTGATTACTCTCTCCTTCAACCTTTTCATTGTCTCCTGTAACTTTTTTCCCCCAGTTCTAACTGCTGTCATGGCCTGATGCTGAAATGTTTATTTCAAAGGCCTACCAAAACAATGTTTACCTTCAGTATAACTTGATTCTGTACTCTTGGCTTGTCTTGATGTGTCTAAATTGTTGCAGGAAACCTACGATGCTGTTACTAACAGCCATGTAGTCCCTTGTTCAAGGTATTTGTTTTCTTGTTTCGATTCCTCTATAATATGAATTTCTTAGGAATATAGGTCCCCAATACTGTCCAGTCTCACCATCCTCCTCTGCACATGTGGGGTGTTTCAGGACTCTGTGGCCTTTGAGGATGTCGCTGTGAACTTCACCCTGGAGGAGTGGGCTTTGCTGGAACCATCACAGAAGAATCTGTACAGAGATGTGATGCGGGAAACCTTCAGGAACCTGGCCTCTGTAGGTAAAGTTGTCAACATTTTGTCTCTTAGTCATGAAGAGAACAAATGTTTCTGTTTCATCAACACTGTTCAGCGATTTGGAATAACTTTGGTGATTAAATCAGGTATGGCTGCAGTGTACCGTGACCCTAGTATCTAAAAACATTTTTATAATTTTGTAATAACTTACAATGATTTTTCTCGGTCTGCATTTTAGGAAAAAATTGGGGAGACTAGAACATTGAAGATCGGTACAAAAATCCCAACAGGAATCTAAGGTAATTTGCACTCACAAGAGAAAACAATGTCCCTTGAGAGACTCTTAGAATGTCAGGAAATTTTAAAAACAAGCAAATAAAGCAAGCCGAGCTTCAAATTTATTTATTCTTGGGAAATTTTCTGCATAGATATATACTTAAATGTGACATATATATTTAGTGTTTGTAAAATAGTTTACATGGAAACAGTATTAAGAAACTCCATGTGAATCTCACTGTTCTGATAATAGCTATGGTCAGGCCCTTTTGCAGAGTATTCAATCCATTCATGGTCAAACAATTGAGACAGGCGTGGAGCCTACTCACACTTCCCCTGATGATGTTAAAAATGTAAATCCAATACCTATCAATAAAAAAGGAATCATTTCTAAAGAACACTTAATAATGTACTTCTCATTTTTTACAGAAACAGTATGGTAGAGAGACCCTATGAAAGTAAAGAAGGTAGTCAATGTGGAGAAGGCTTCAGCCAGATTCCAGACCATAATCTGAACAAGAAAACTCCTCCTGGAGTAAAACCACATGAAAGCCGTGTGCGTGGAGAAGTTGGCACGGGTCATTCATCTCTTAGTAAACACATCGGAGCCCGCCTTGGACACAAACCATATGAGTATCAGGAATAAAGAGAGAAGCCATATAAATGTAAGCAACATGGGAAAGACGTTTTCACCACTTCTTTCAAATACACAAAAGGAGTCACACTGGAGAAAAAGTCTGTGAATGTCAGGAATGTCGTAAAGCATTCTTTCCGAAACCTTCAAAGACACGTGAAAATGCGCAGTGGAGATGGACCTTATACATGCAAGCCGTGTGGGAAAGTGTTTGATTTTCCAGGTTCATTTTGAAAACATGGAAGATGCCACACCAGAGAGAAACCCTGTGAGTGTGAGTATTGTGGGAAAGCCTGCAGTCATTTCAGTTTCTTTTGAAGACCTGAAAGAACACACGCTGATGAGAAACCCAGCGCTTGTGAGGGATGTGGGAAAGCCTCCACTTGTCTCACAAAAGTTCGAATACACGTGACAAAGCACAGTGGTGATGGACCTTATAAATGTGAAGTGTGTGGTAAAAGCCTACGGTTTTTCCAGTTCTTTTCAAATACGTGAAAGAAGTCATACTGGAGAGAAACCCTACGTATGTCAGGAATGTGGGAAAGCCTTCATTTTTCCCAGTTCCTTTGAAATATATGAAAGGACCCACACCAGAGGGACACCTCTGTTTATGAATGTAAACAATGTGGCAAAGCTTTTGGGTATCTCTGTTCTGTTCAAGCTCATGAAAGGACCCATGCTGGAGAGAAACCCTATGAATGTCAGAAATGTAGAAAAGCCTCCAGTTGTTCTGATTCCTTTCAAATACATGAAAGAATTCATACTGGAGAGAAACCCTGTATATGTTAGGAATGTGGGAAAGCTTTTGTCTCTTCCTGTTCCCTTCAAAACCATGAAAGAGCTCATACTGGAGAAAAACCCTATAAATTTACAGAATGTGGGAAAGCTTTTGTTTATTCCCATCCCTCCGAAACCATGAAAGAATTTATACCAGAGAGAAATGCTAAATAAATCACGTGGGTCAGCTTTTATTGTCCTACAACCTTTCCAGCCCACGTGAGAACGCATAGTGTAAAGAACCTCTATAAAGCATGTCTGAAAGCCTTTAGTCATGCGGTCCAATTCAAAGCCATAAAAGAACATAGAGTGGAGAAAAAAGCTTTTTTTTTTTTTTGGAGAGAGGATCTCTCCCTCCCTGTTGCCCAGGCTGGGGTGCCGTGATGTCATCTTAGCTGACTGCAGCCTCCAACTCCTGGGCTGAAGCGATCCTCCTGCCCCAGCCTCCTAAGTAGCTGGTACTATAGGCACGGCCCACCAGGCCTGGCTAATTTTTAAATTTGTTTTCTGTAGAGATCGGGTCTCGCTGTTGCCCAGGCTGGTCTCAAACTCCTGGCCTCAAGTGATCTTCCCGCCTCAGCCTCCCAAAGTGCTGGGATTACAGGCTTGAGCTACCATGCCCAGCTGACAGAAAGCTCTTGAATATAAGAAAAGTACAAAAGTCTTCAGCTCACTGACATGTAAGAACGCACGCTGGACCAAAACTCTGTAAATGGAAAAGTAAGAGAAAATTTTCACTTTTAACAAATACTTTCAAAGTTGTGAAAATTCCTAATGTAGAGAAATCCTATAAATATAAGTACTGTGAAGAGCCTGATGCAAAGTTATTTGTGTAGAATGCTCCAGAAAATATATAACCTGATAGGAAGTTACAAAAGCTATAAATATGCTGTCTTTATCAATAGCTCATTCTTAGATTAGATCTCTGGCCTAGGGATTACTGATTCTTACTCTTGAAAAAAATGTCAAGGTGAGAAAATTCCATAATTACCATTAAAGCAATAGTGTATGAATTTAATAGCTAGTGTTTTTCTTCTAAGTCAGTTAAAATTTTTCTTCTTCAATATTGAAACATGTTGGCTCTATGTATGAATTGAAATGTATTTCTAACACGCAAGAAGGTTACATTTGTATGTAGTTTTTAGCTAGTTTTGTGATGAATGGGAAACTGAAAAGTGGTTTTTGTTAATTATTGGGATATTCCTACTGGCCTCCTGTGGCAGGTTCTAGATATTTCTTACCCCTTCATATATATATTCCATTTTTATTTCTGATGGGAATAAAACTGATTTGGGGGGGCACAAAGAAGTTTAGTTTATTTTGCTCACGGATAAATAGTTGGCATCAATTTGTAAATATGTAAAGTTTATTATAAAGTATAGTCTCATGTGAATTATTATTTTCATCCTTTGTCCTTTACTCTTTGCCATTATTTCTGGCTGTTATATGGAGAGTTGAGTTTGAATTAAGCAGATAGGCCTGTGGTAGTGTAACAGAGGAAATCACCTGAAAAAAATGGCAAAAATATTTTCTGTCTCCTTGAAACATCCTCCACTCCTTTTTGAGAACTAAAACTTGCATCGCTGCTTCAGGCCGTGGTGGGAGGGGCACGGTGAGTCTTTTGTTGTTTGTGCTAAAGGGGATGGCTCAGCCCCGACCTGGGAAAGGGAGGGCCTGGGTGGAGGTCACAGGATTGTCTCCAGCAGAAATGGGAGGACCAGAATCATCAACTGTAGCTGGACAGTAACTGCCTGAAGCTGAGAACCCACCTTTAAAAGCTCTGTATTCCTGCTTGTTATTAGGACAATGTCATTTCAGACAGGAGTCTCCATCCTCCTCCTTTGCCGGCAAAGTAACAAAACTTCTCTTTCCTTCTCCCCAAACCACGTGTTCTCGTTCTTCCGATGTGGCCTCCAGGACAAGTGCCGAGCTTTCGGTAACAGTAGACGAATAAAATCTAGAGTTGGAGTTGGATCTCTGGAGTGCATTATGTCAATGTGGTCAAGTTGGGAACGGGATTTCCCAGAATCCATTCCCTTTATGGTTCTTTGTTAGAATTCACCAATTGCCCAACTCTCATGAGATTTGGAAGGCAGAAGTAGGAGGAGGTATTAGTCACGTTTTGGAGGCCCCACACAGGGAGACAGCCAGATGCGTACATCCTATGTGGACAGCTGCTTCCAGCCGGTTTTCCTGATTTATTGGCTTGCTGACCAGGAGTATCCTCAAAACCATTGTCAAATACTTGACTTTTGTTTTTCTCAAAGGTGTAGGTTGCCACAGATGTCTCCAGTATCTCCACACCAAAGATCCATCCACAATTTGGATTTTCCTGCAAACCCTAATGTGTGTACCAGACAAATTATTTACACTGTCATGGTTGGGAATATTCCCTGATGCTCTGATTCCCCTGATTTATGGATTGAATAGGTATAACATCTAATTTGTATAGCAAACGCTTTTGTTCATATGTTCTTGGTGCAACATGACAGCTACAATGGAACCATTAAAAACAACTAAATGGGAGCTCGTTCCTCTGCCACACTCTGTGCAGTGACTGGTCTCACCCAGTACTGTGATGTGATTATAAGCACCTTCCTTTTTATCAGGAAGAGTGTGTTTCCTGTTACAGCTGAGTGAACTGTCTTAGTTCCTTTTCAATTATGTTTGTGATTAAAAACAATATGGTATTTTTTTCTTCAAGATTTCTGTACATGTTTCTTAGGAATCATTAACTGCTTTCAGACAACCTCTTTGTGGCAAATGTTATTGTCTTGTTCATTTACTGAGAAGATGTATTAAAATCTCCTATTGCAATCAAGGATCACAAAAATAATTTAGACGCTCTGGTCTCTGAAGGTAGAGGCATGAAAAAACAAATTCTTGCCCCGACCTAGTTTGCCATCATGGTGCTTATGTCTTTCTGGGAAAAAAGAGGTGGTAAAAGTTCAGTTTATAAAGTGGAATTAAGGGCTTTGAAGTAAAGTAAATGATGGCAGATGGAGATAATCAGAAAGCTGGAGGGTGGGGGTGTCAGTGAGTGAAGGTGTCATCAGTGTTCATTTCTATTTCCACATCTGTTTCATCTTCAGCACTGTCTCAGGAATTGTTCAAGTGTGAATGTAGCCAGTGAGGAACAATACAGATAGTCCTGCATTTGGGGATTAACAGTCTTGATTCCCCATAAATATGTGGGTATAGCTAATCTTCATTTTTGCAATGGCTAAAAACTTTAGTGCATGTAACATGTGATCACGAGTTTGGCCGTGATATTCTGGGATCTGACACTTCTCATTACTCTGGGCAACAGGTGTTGGCCTTATCATTTTGCTGCCGTAGAGTGAGCGTTGCAATATGCACCCCATTTTACCGTGAAGTTTCTCCTAGTTTGAGAAAGGGTTATGGTCATCCGCACAGTGTTAGCCCATCACGAGTTTTTCCTACAAGTAGAACGATATATGTGCAACTCCATTGTGATTTCCCCTTTAAAACTTCAAAAGCACGTATGGATGTTTAGAGGTGCATTGTGTAAGAAACAATTGAGGTGAGCTTCAGACAAAGCCGATCATTTTGTGTAAAATCCTCATTTAGTGGAAAATGAGGTGTATTTGACATCCTCAAGAGTCAGAAATTTTAAATTTCTTTTTATAAGAGTAGGTGAAAACATTGTGTTTCACAAAGCCCCCGAGCCCCTTTTGCTCTTGTGGGTGTTGTCTGCGTATGCTTAGACTTCAGCACGTTCTGGAAGACAGTGAGTGCATTAAAAAATAGCAGCTTTGTATTTTATTAAATAAAGAAGAAAATCCAGTCTTTATTATTTTTTTCTTTGTCTTTATTGAAATTAACAAGTAGAAAATAAACCACTGAGATGCTTTCATGTGCTTGGAGGACGTTAAATTCTTTTGAGCCTTGATTTTTACCTGTGCAATGTTCCTTCCCATCACCGAGAGACCTTCTTGTGAAGAGTTGACAGACCAGGGAAGAAGGGCTCGGGGCCCCAAGAGGCCCCTCTTGAAACCCTTTTTGATGTTACGAAACACCATCTGTGGCCAAACCTGCCCACACATCACAAACATCTGGATAGGAGTAAAGGGTCTCGGCCAGGCACGGTGGCTCACGCCTGTTGTCCCAGCTACTCGGTAGGCAGAGGCGGGAGGATCACTTGAGCCCAGGAGTTGGAGGCTGCTGTGAGTTAGGCTGACGCCACAGCACCCTAGCCTGGGCCACAGAGAGAGACTCTGTCTCAATAAAAACAAACAAAAAAAGATACTCATTAGTCATTAAGGAAACACAAATGAAAACCACAATGAGATACCACTTCACACCCACTTCGATGGCTATAATTCAAATACACACACACACACACACATATGCACAAAGAGAGAGGAAAGAAAATAGCAAGTGTTGGCAAATACGTGGAGAAATCAGAACGCTTGTACATTGCCAGTAGGAGTGCAAAAGGATCAGCCACTACGGAAGACAGTTTGTCAGTTCTTCAAAAGTGACGCATGGAATTGTCGCGTGGCCCAGAAATTCCACTCCTAAATATATATACCCCAGAGAATTGAAAACGGGGACTCAAACAAATACTTGTGCATGAGTGTTCATAGCACTGCTATTTTGGCTACTATGGCCAAAAGGTGGAAAAAACCCAAAAATGTCCATCCACAGATGAGTGTATAAACAGACTGGTATATCCATACAACTGAATTTAGAGGCATTTAGTACATTCACAGTGTTATGCAACCATCACCTGTATCTAGCTCCAACACATTTTCATCACCCCCAAAAAAGACCCCATACCCAAAGGAATGATTCATCTTTTGATGTGTGCTCCAGACCATTTGTATTCATTAGTTTGGTCTGGAGTCAGACTATCCAGATTTGAACCCCAGATCTGCCACTTCTAGCCATGTGGTAATGGTTACGTGAGAGTCTTAGTTTCCTTCCTCATTGGGCTTTTGTAGGAATTATAAGACATTGCATGCTCAGCACAGCTCCAGCCATGTAACAAATACTGACACCATTATAAACATGATTACGAATAATATATTTAAAAGCTACTTCATAGAAAAAATGGGTACTGTGCTAACCCTTTGTGAACCAGGACAGATGGGTCTGAATAAAGCTAATGCTCAGGCCAGGTGCAGTGGCTCACACCTGTAATCCCAGGACTCTGGGAGGCTAAGGCGGAAGGATGCCTTGAGGCCAGGAGTTTGAGACCAGCCTGGGCAACACAACAAGACCCCATCTCTAAAAAAAATTTTTTTTTTAAATTAGCCAGGTGTGGTGGTGCACACCTGTAGTCCCAGCTACTTGGGAGGTCGAGGTGAGAAGATTTCTTGAGCCCGGGAGTTGGAGGCTGCAGTGAGCTATGATTGGACCACTGCACTCTAGCCTGGGTGACAGAGCAAGACCCTGTCTCAAAAAAAAAAACAAAACGCCAATGCTCTTGGGACAAAATTCTTTTTCACAGGGGTACTAGGTTCCGAGGCTCCACTAGGGAAGACAAGCTAATTGTGTTTGCTCTAACAAGGTTCTCTGGGGATTGTACCCTGGAGGCCACAGAGTCAGGTATAAACCTGCCTGTGGTGGTTCCATTGCACACTCCCTGAGAAAACATGCTTCTCTCCTCCACAGTTCCAGGACCAAGGTGAGGCAGTAGGCAGCCCAAGACCCCAGGAAACACAACACCGAGAGCTGACAGGCCCTGGGATCCAACGGAAGCCCAGTTGCCACTGATTAAGTAAGTGTATCAGGGAGGAAAGATCCCTTGGGATTGCCCCCCTCAGAGGCTGGGGGTCTTTCTGCTCATTTTAGCCCACAAAGGCTATGGGTACCCAGCATCAGAGCTTCTTGGGCAGGTAGCGTTTTGTGGACTGGTCAAGAGAGTGGACACTGGAAGACAGCTTGGGCCGAATTCTAGTTCCCTGCAGGAGTTAGGGTTTGACCCTCAGCTGCCTGCCTCATAGGGTTATTAAGGGTTAAATGAGGTGATGTGTGTCACATGCTTGGCTCAAGGGCTGGTATGTGGTTTGCATCAGATAAATGTCACTGTCCTACTCAAAGTTGGAAGAGTCAGGTGCAGGTACTGAGGGTGGGAGAGAGCAGGGGGACTTAACATAGATCAGTGATTTTCAAATAGGGACGATTTCAACACCCCCACTAGGGTGTCCAGATGTTTCTGTTTGTCCCAGCTGGAGCAGGAAGGCTACCACTGGCCTCTCCAGTGGGTGGGGTCCAGGAATGCTCAACCTACGATGCACAAGACAGTCACCAGCACAGAAAAAAAAAAAAATGATCCAGCCCCAAATGTCAGTGGTGCCGGGGTTGGGAATCCCTCAGCCGGACCCCATAGTGGGGAACGCAGGGCAGGCATCCCTGCAGACGCGAAGCCCACCTGAAGGTGAGGTGCAGCAGGGAACAGCAGATTCAGAGGCCCTAAAGCAGAGGAGGAGAACCAGGAGGCTGCAGCCAAGAGCACAAAGGGGGAGAGAAAACAGAAACTGAAGATATCTGGGGGTTGGAGGAGCAGCCGTGAGCCCTGAAAGGGTTAAGTTGAACGAGACCCCATGGGCATTTTCATGAGCTCACCCTGGCTGCAATGTGAAGAATGGACGGCAGGGGGCGAGAGCGGACACGGGGAAACCACCGCGACTGGGGACTCGGGTTGAACTTGCTACTGCTGTCCAAGGGATGAAGCCGAGTTTTTAAATCCACACGTTAGGAATGAATGGGACGTGAGAACCGAGAAAGGAGTTGGGGGTGATGCTCAGAGACTCGTGGTTGTGCTGGTTACAGTCGTGCAGGTCGTAATCTACATGAACGGAGCCTTATGGAATTAATTGTGCAGTGCACGCCCTGGGTGACCAAACCCGGTAGCAGCTGGCAGGGGAGATTCCATCTGTAGCTCGTGGGACTGGAGTGTCTGTCTGGGGGACCTCTAGTAAGCAAAAGGAAAAGCAAGTGTGAGTTTGGAGAGAGGTGGGTGCTGTCACCAGAAACTCAGGGCCATTAAATGAAAAGCGCAAGAGAGTATGGAAGGGGATGGCCCCCCTCCCCGCATCAAGACACTTCCACCTGTATTATGAGTATTTTTGCACCTCAGATGTACCCTGATCATACCATGGCATGCGCCAGGTGTATTGCAGGGTAAATAGCACTCCTGGGTTCTACGCATGGGGCTCCAGAGATGCAAAACACTTGCAGGTTGCCTCCTAGAGAGATACATGCACTATTCTCTCCCGAGCCCTCACTAGGAGTGGAAGGGGGCTGGAAAGCTTGGAAGAGTGTGTTATTGTTCATAAATATTTACTGCTGCTCTCTGTGAGAGGTATCTACTGCTCCACTTCCTTGACATCAGTCTTGGCTATTGAAATGTGAGTGTAGGTAACGTGCCATTTCCTGGCAGAGGCTCTTAGGAGCCAGCATACATTTCACTATTCTGGCTGGTGCAATAACTGGCAAAGTTCCCAACAGAGGCTCATTTACCAGTCTGGGTTCTGGAGTAAATTCAACATGAAGTAGAGCCTGGGCAGCCTGTGATGAACATGTACCCGGAGGAATAAATGTGCCTTTTCTCTTGTCAGCCACTAAGAATTGGGGGATGTATGTTATGCAGCATAATTTAGCCTGAGCTGACTGAGACAGAGTCACTGGCCCAGTGGATACCAGGCTCAAGTGATGTGAGTCCTGCGTGGGCTATGGGGCCATCCTTTGTGGGCAAATTAAGGTTGCCTGCCTCTAACACTGATGTTAAGAAGCATAAAATGAGTGAAATTAGCTCCCTTTGAGATAACCTAACCCAAGATATAATTAGATAATCTGTACATGCTTTCACAGCCCAACAAGGAGACTGATATGGAAGATCCACTGTAATAGACTAGTTGTAGCATTT
This sequence comes from Daubentonia madagascariensis, assembly GCA_023783475.1. Taxonomy (NCBI): domain Eukaryota; kingdom Metazoa; phylum Chordata; class Mammalia; order Primates; family Daubentoniidae; genus Daubentonia; species Daubentonia madagascariensis. The sequence goes on from JAKFHU010002667.1 coordinate 105,848, forward strand.
CAGAGTGATGCATTTGTAAAAAAAAACAAGCTTCCTCATAAAGAACTCTGTAAGCATTGCCTCATTAAATCCTCCCAGGAAGCTGAGGCTTTGAGAGGATCTATCACTTGTTCACATGACTAATGTGTCAGGGCTGGCATTCAAACACAGCTTGTGTGAATGCATAATTAGTGATTAGTGAATTACCAAGAGATCCTAACCCTCAGAAATATGCACAAGGTTCAGCACTTTACATATTAACCCCTCACATCTTTACAACAACTCTATGGGACAGGTGCTATTACCCACACAGAGCAGGTACCATTATTATCCCCATTTTAAAGATGAGAAAACTGAGGTACAGAGAGGTTAAGTAACTTGCCCAAAGTCACACAGCTAGCAAGTGGCAGAGCTGGGGTTTGAACCCAGGCTTGTCTCTGTGGAGACAGACAAGAAACCCTTAACCACTCTTTGTTCTGATGGTATCACTAAGGATTCCCACCGTAGCTAAAAAAAATAGTTGTCGTATTGTCACATGACAGGTATGGATTAACACCCCTTTTACGTATTTTTCTCACTTAATTCTGAGTCTGAAGCACAGACTTAGAGAGGTTAGGTGAGCTGAGTCTTTTTTTTTTTTTTTAACGGAGACAGGGTCTCACCCTGTTGCCCAGGCTGGAGTGCAGTGGCGTAGTCACAGCTCACTGAAGCCTCGAATTCTGGGCTTAAGTGATCCTTCCACCTTGGCCTCCCAAAGTGCTGGGATTTGCAGGCGTGAGCCAATATGACCACCTAATTTTTAAAAATTCTTTTGTAGAGATGGGGGTCTCACTATGTTGTCCAGGCTGGTGAGCTGAGTCTTGATGGGAGGAAAGGACAGAAATGAGGTGTCTCGTTTGCTCCATGGGAAATCCACCCCCCGTTGACACCCGTGTGTCTGTCTTTAGAACCTTCTGGACATGGACAACAGGACCAGAGTCTCTGAATTCATCCTCCTTGGCCTCTCTGAGCAGCCCCGGCAGCAGCAGGTGTTCTTTGGCCTGTCGTTCAGCTTGTATCTGATTGGGTGCCTGGGGAACCTGCTCACCATGCTGGCCATCATCTCGGACCCTCACCTCCACAGCCCCATGTACTTCTTCCTCAGCAACTTGTCTCTTCTGGACGTCTGCTTCACCTCCACCACCATCCCCAACATGCTGGTGAACCACCTGCGTGGACGCACCACCATCTCCTCCCCGGCTTGCCTGGCTCAGATGTATTTCTTCATCGCCTTTGGGGGAGCGGACAGCATCCTCCTGTCAGCCATGGCTTATGACCGCTATGTGGCCATCTGCCATCCACTGCGGTACATGACGATCATGAGCATCCTTCGGTGTGCCTTGCTGGTGACGGCACCATGGATCTCAGCCAACCTCATCTCCTTGGTCCACACTCTCCTGGTGACCCACCTGTCTTTTTGCACCAACAGGATCCCACACTTCTTCTGTGACCTCGACGCATTGATCAAACTCTCCTGCTCTGACACGCAAGTCAATGAGATGCTGGTGTTGGTCCTTGGGGGCTCGGTGGTTTTGGTCCCTTTTGTGTGTATTGTGGCCTCTTACACACCTGTCGCTGTGGCTGTGTGGAAGGTGCCCTCAGCCCAGGGGAAGCAGAAAGCATTCTCCACCTGTGGCTCCCACCTTTGTGTCTTCTTTCTCTTCTATGGGACGATCATTGGCGTCTACTTCAACCCCACGTCCACACACACCACCCAGGGGGACGTGGCCGCCACGGTGATGTACACTCTGGTCGCTCCCATGCTGAACCCCTTCATCTACAGCCTGCGGAACCGAGAGCTGAGGGGCGCCCTCAGGAAGCTCCTCGGCCAGAACCGACTTGCTGAACCTCTCTGACTGCTCAGTTCTCTTTCTTTCTTTCTTTTTTAAAATTGACACATAATAGTTGTATGTATTTTTGGAGCGCACATGATATTTTAACACATGCATACAATGTATAATGATCAAATCAGGGTAATTGGAATATTCATCACCTCAAACATTTGTCTTTTCTTTATGTGGGGAACATGTGAATTCTTCTCTTCAAGCTATTTTTAAATATACAGTAAATGATTGTTAACTATAGTCATGCTGATACACGGAGCTATCAATCGCTAGGTCTTATTTTTGCCCCCATTAATCAACTTCTCTTCATCCCCTATTTTCTTTTATTTATTACTACATATTTGTACATACATATGGGCTATGTGGCATATATTGCTACCTAGATAGAATTGACTGCTAATTTTATTTTACTTTATTTTCTAGAGACAGGGTCCTCACTCTATTGCCCAGGCTGGAGTACAGTAGCATAATCACAGCTCACTGCAACCTTGAACCCCTGGGCTCAAGCCATCCTCCCACCTCAGCCTCCTGAGTAGCTGGGATTACAAGTGTGCACCGCCACACCCAGCTAAGTTTTTTTTTTTTTTTAAAGTAGGGATGGGATCTTGCTATGTTGCCCAGGCTGGTCTTGAACTCCTGGCCTAAAGCAATCCTCCCATCTCGTCCTCCCAAAGTGCTTGGATTACAGGCATGAGACAACATGCTCGTCCTGACCACTCTTTTTAGATCCAGTTGTTTTGGAATCAACTAATGCTTCCCAAGGTTAGAACTCAGGGTGGTTTTTCTTGGTTCACAGATACAACATTAAGCATCTCTAAAATGGTATTGCCTTTTTAATTCTTTCCATCCTTCTGATGACGCCCTGAGAAGACATCTCACCTTGGCGCTGCCATGTCTTTAACATTTTTCTCACAACATCCCTTTAGGAGATCAGAAGGTGGGTCTTGGGCTCAGAGCCTTCAGCAGGCAACAGTAGCTCTATCTAGACTTCAAACAATGTTCTTTTATTTTCATGATATTCTGTTTTTACTTTTATGTCCTGCATCAGTTGATGTTCAGGTGGGAAAATGGAGAACAAGCTCTGGCTGGCACACTTACCATGTCAAGTGGTTCTGGTCTTCTATTTATGGTAGTGATCTATTCATTTATACTAAAAAATGTCATAGGCTTAAAAACATGAGTTGATGTTGTCTTGAGTAAATGATAGTATTGTTGGTACTCAGGACAAAAATTTGCCTCAAATGGCTGAGAAATGGGTGATATTGGATGAAACAGGTTGCTTGGGCCAAGTAGAGCAGAAGGACTAGAGTTTCACAGCAGTTTGGGGGCACTGGCTTTAAAATCCGACAGGCTTGGGTTCAGGTTCTCCCTTTGCCTACTAACAGGGTGTGGGTCTCTTATCCACTCGCTTTACCTTTGCGTGTGAGTTTTTTTCTTCTCCATAAAGTGGGAGCTGTTCAGGCTTCCGTTCTAGCCTGTTGTTGCGAGTAAATTAACTCCACACCTCAGTGACGTCTCTGAGCTAGATTCAGTAGCGGCACCAATCTCCCCAGGTGGTTGATCCCTCATCAAAGGGATTATGACACAGTAAGCACTTGATGCCTCACACTTCTGTGTTCAAAAAAGATAGATACCCCAAGTTCGAGAACCTAAAGATGTATTTTAAATGAAATATGTATGCCTGATCATCATTAACATAGCATTTTCTCAAACAAGAGATGCGAAGTTATTTGTTTAACTAATTTTTAAATATTTTCAGCTCTCTCTCTCTCTCTCTTAAACATATGTAGCCACAAGACACTGAACAGAGCCCCCAGTATTTGAGGATTTTTCAGTCCATGAGAAGTAGCAGGATTTCGGGCAGAACAAAACATCCCCATGGCAGAAACAAACTCATAGTTCGTGCCAGCCTTTGTGCCAAGCAGAGATACAAAGTGCTTGTTGTACCCCCTTCATATTTTGAAATAAATACATAAATAGAGAAAGCTGAGAATAAGAAGTAATAAAGCCCAGACTCATTGAATGTAACTTTCGCTATAAGAAACTTTGTCTATTTTTACATTTGAGACAGCTTCTCAACAAGTTCTACTGCGTCTGCTGATGTTTTGTCTTTATCATCTTCCTAGACTTTGGAAAACAAAAAGGTTTGCCTGGACTGAACTTTGGTGATTAAATTCTGTTCTGTTGACTTCCTGGATCTCTCTAGAGTAATAATTTCCCTTCTCTCCATGCCTGTTCTCTCTGATGGAGCCTCCTCCCCAGCCTCCCTGCCTCGAGACTCAACTCCATCATTATGCTACTGTTTGCCAATTTCCGTGGTGTAAATACTCTCCCCACGGCTGAAGTAACTAAAGTGGTGTGCAGTTCCAGGAGCACCATTGTGGAGTGTTTCCATCGTACACATGCAATAGAAGAACCTCAAGAGCATAGACAATGGCAAAATATATATAGAATAATTGGGAAGCCATGAATTTTGAGCATTTATCACAATTTTAAGGTTCTAGATTATTACTTTCTTACTTGCTTTATCTTTAAGCAAATTATTGGTCTCTAAGAACTTTGGAGACTTTAAGATAAAAGAATCAGTCTCCTTATAATCTGTAATAAGACCTAGGTGTGCTGTACTGGTGTCGGTACCCACATGGGTACCGAGAATGACAAATTAACCTTCTCAGCAGTGACAGAAGTAAGAAGACAGGGCTCAGTCCTAGATTCCCCTAGTTAATTTTATTGTAATTTGATACAATGTACTTTTAGTAACATCTGTGTTTAACAACCAACTTGCAAAATATTTGAAAATTTAAGCGGCTCTTGTGAGTTGGTTGGAGCCGGTAAATCATCAGCTCCTCTAACCCATCCTCCCTCAGGTATCTGAACACGTCACTCCTAGGATTTAAACCCTCCACTGACTTGCCAGATTTCAAGGGTAAGTCATAGCTCCTTAGACTACCCTCCAAGACTTCTTAAGCTGTACTTCGCCATCTCTCCATATTGTATTCTGTCTTTGTCCCCCGCCCTGCCTCATGTCTCTGGCTTAGCAGACTACAGTCAGGCCCCCAATTCCAGAGCATCCTGCTCAAGCCATCTTCAAGTCTTGTTCTGTCTACCTGTGGCACTCTCCCTCCAGTCTTCTGACTGGCTGAATTCTACTCATCTTTTTTTTTTTTTTTTTGAGACAAGATCTCTCTCTGTTGCTCAGGCTAGAGTGCAGAGGTGTCATCATAGCTCACAGCAACCTCAAACTCCTGGGCTCAAGCGATCCTCCTGTCTCAGCCTCCCTAGGGGCTGGGACTACAAGCATGCACCACCACACCCGGCTAATTTTTCTATTTTTCTGTAGAGATAGGATCTTGCTATGTTGCCCAGGCTGGTCTCAAACTCCTGGCCTCAAGCGATCTTCCCACCTCAGCCTCCCAAAGTGTTGGGATTACAGGTGTGAGCCACCACACCTGGCTCTACTCATCCTTTAAGATTTTCATAACCAATTTTCATGGACTTTTCCTGGCCCTACTCACCCACAGACTCCATGCTAGCTCAGCATCTATCACACCATAGTATAACTCTAGCTTTAATATTTGTGTCTTCCCTACCACTGTGTACTCCACAGAGGATGGCATCCATCTTCATTTTGTACCTTGGTGCCAGGCACACAGTTGATGCTCAATAAATGTTTGCACATTACTTACTTATGTGTGTCTTTAAGTCCAGATTAGTTCTTTCTTTAAATTATTTTTTGTAGAAACGGGGTCTCACTATGTTGCCCAGGCTGGTCTCAAACTCCTGGGCTCAAGCGACACTCCCTCCCCAGCCTCCCAAATTGCTAGGATTACAGGTATGAGCCACTGTGCTCAGGCCAGATTAGTTCTTTTATATGCTCCTGGAACAAATAAGATGCAAATTTTTCAGTTCAAAGTTATTCCTTCAAACCATGTCATTCCCAATTTTGAAAAAGTCCCTCCAAAAATTTTAATACAGATTTGTACACTGATTCCCATACCTTAATTTCTGCAGGTCCTTCCACTGTGTCTAAAATTCCCCCAAGATTCATTCTTTTGAGTTTAAAGTGTTGCTAACCCCTGATAAATGCAAGAGTCAGCTCATCATGCCAAAGACAACCATTTACATTTCAGTATGAATTGGTATGATGGAAAAGCCATGGCCTTGTGGAACTAGAACACCAAAGAAGCCCTGGTGGGAAAAGATTGGGAAGCATAAGCATTAGATGTTGTTGGACGGAGGCAAAACCAATCTGCTCAAACTGCCCCAGTTGTGGGGCCAGGAGCTCATGAAGTTGAGGTTTGAGAGCCAGAATAGTGGCATGCTTTCACTGAGCACTTGCTTACTATGGGCAGGCACCACGCTGTGGGCTGGGTCATGGCAGTGACCGAGGCAGAACAAGTCCTGTGTGAAGGGGAGATGACATGGTGATAGGCATTTATGAATACAGAGGCATCACTGATGGGGAAAAGTGTGGGGTATTCTGGGAGCTCAGAGTGGGCACCTGACCCAGCCCAGAGAGTATGGAAGACTTCCTGGAGGTGGTGACATCTACACTGAGGCCTGAAAAATGAGTAGAAGTGAGCCAGACAAGGAAGTGATGAGGAAAGAACAGTGTCCATTCTGTTCCTTCTACGAGATGCCCTTCTCCTCTCTCTCCTAGTCCCAGGATTACCACCTAGACGTCTCCCTGAGTTACTCATCTCTGCTGTTCTCGTGACAATAAAGACTCCCTTTGTCAAGCACCTATGGCACATCACACACCATACTTAGAGCTTTATAGGTAGAGCTCATTGAATGCCCTTCCTAGGGGTAGGGTTTTATAATCCTGATACCACAGATGAGGAAACTGAGGCACATAGAGGTTGAGACACTTACCCAAGATTCATATCCAGCCCCCAACCGGACAAACCCAAAATAAAGTCCCCAAGGTGATGGATCCAAACAAGCCTTCCCCTTCCAAGGTGTAAGGGAACTAGGTCTCTTGAGTGTGGCTGGTCCTACAAATGGCGCCACATTCCCTGGAATCTGGCCTTCACCATTTGCACAGGGAACTGGGGCTGTGCTTAGGAGCTCTGGGCTGACGGTGCTTCCCCTGTGCCTTTGGACACTGCCGTTTAAGGGGGACTGGGATATGACAGCGGTCACTCTCCTGATGGGATGGGAGGGGGTGGCGGTGACTCACCCTGTGCCACCTCCAGGTCTCATCACCTCTCGGCTGGCGTGGTGCAATGGCCTCCTCCCTGGGCTTTTGCTTCTGTCCTCACCCTGTAAGTCTGTTCCCCACAGAGCAGCCAGAGGGAGCCTTTAATAAGTCAGTTCTTATCCCTCCTCTGTTCTCACCTTTCTCAGAGTGAAAACCAATTTGTCATAATAATCCATAAGGCTCTAGACAATCTAGGCTCCCATTATGTCCCTATTCTTGCCTCTTACTCTTCTCGCTTTATGCATTTCCCCTTACCCGCACTGGTCTCCCACCACTGTTCCTCAACCGTGCCAGACACACCCTGCCTCAGGACATTTGCACTGGCTGTGCCCTCGGCATTGATCACACAGGGCTCTTTGCTTTACCTCCTTCACATATTTGCTCGAATGTCTTCCCCTCTGGGAGGCCTGCTTGGGCTACCCGTCGACAATTGCAACCACACCCCCGCCCTGCCACGCTCAATCCTTTTTAACTGGCTTTATTCCCCCCCCCACCCAAGCACATATCACGCAAATCAATGATTTAGCTTTTGATTTTTGTTTCTTGTCTGTGTCTACCTACTAAAACATCAGCTCCTTGAGGGCAGGGGTCTTTGGTTTGTTCACTGCCATATTCCCAGCACCTAGAATAGGGACTGCAGTAGGATAGGCAATTGATAAATAAATTGAATGAATTAAAATTTGGGACCGTCTCTCACCCGAATTACAATCCCTGCCTCTTGACGCTGCCAGGGGGAGTTTCCGTCTGCCTAGAAGGGAGTAGAGGACGTCAAAATGCGAGACCTGCTCACCCAAATGTAGAGAACCGAAAGAAACAAGGATTATAGCTAACGGTGAAACACAGAAACACTCCCACCAAAATCAGGAATGTTGTCTCATGGCAGCGCCTCTGCATTTTACTGGGGACCCAGACAATGCACTAAGACAAGAAAGCAAAAGAGCAGTGTGAGGACCGAAGGAGAAGAGGGAACTCTGTCAATAATTTCAGATAAAGACTGTTTCTAGGAAAGCTTTAAGGATCAACTGGCAATAGGGCTTTCCTATAATCAGCCTCATGAACAGAATGTAACTTCCTATAATTAGCCTCATGAACAGAAAAATACCACACTCACAAAAGCAACAAAAGCTTACAAAGTATTTAAGTACAATACTAGCAAGAAACGTGCAAGACATTTACGAAGGACCAACTATAACATTGTACTGATGGACATAAAAGCATTTCTAAATAAATGGAGAGAGATATTCCTGGATACAATGATATGAAAATGCAAAAAAAAAAAAAGAGTTCTCCCTAAATTAAGCTATAAATTATTGCAAACCCAACAAAAATTTTAATGTGAAATTTGAAAAATGAATTCAAAATTCATAGGAGCAGTAGATGTACAAGAATGTCTGATACAAATATGAAAAGGAACAATGATACAGATATAGATGCGCGTAATACGCATGACACCCACTTCTTCAAATACTTGCTTCTTCGTGGCTGAAGACCCCGGCCAAGTTCTGCAACCTCTTTATGCTTCTGTTTCCTAAATCTGAAATTAGGAATGCTATGAGTCCCTGGCTCATAGAGTCAGTGTGAGAATTACTGCTACATGTATAGATATATACTCTTAGAATAGTTCCAAGAACAGAGTGAGTGCTGGATGAATCTCGCTTATTATTAACCACTACAACCATTATTACTATTCTAATATAAATAGCACACTTATAGATATATTATTACCACCAAAATTATCTTAGAAAGCTAAAGTAATTTTTTAAAAATAACATTCTATTGTGCAGGAATAGATATATAAAACAAAACTTACTACATTTTTTAAAAGGAAGCATTTATTTTACTTTGAGATGGGGTCTCACTATGTTGCCCCAGCAGGAGTGCAGTGGCTATTCACAAGCACAGTCATAGTTTACTACAGCCTCGAACTCCTGGCCTCAAGCAATCCTCCCACCTAAGCCTCCTGAGTAGCAGAGACTACAGGCATGTGCCACCATGCCTAGCTTAAAAAAGGTAGCATTTCAAGTCAGTGGAGAAAGTTTGAAATATTTATTACATCATCTTGGGAAAATTAGCTAGCCATTTAAAAATAAGTTAAAATATAATCTGAAATATTCGCATAACATTTAGATTAGAGTTTGAGAGGTTGGCAACCTTTTTCTGTATGTGGCAAGATAGCAAATATTTTCGGCTTTGCAAACCACACATTCTCTGTCACAACCACTCAACTCTGCCACTGTTGCACAAAAGCAACCAGAGATAACATGTCAACCAATGCGCATGGCTGGGTTCCAAAAAACTTTATTTATAAAATCTGTGGCCGACCCATCATGCTGTGGTTTTGACCCCTAAATTTATAGTATAAAGGTATTAGAAGAAACCAAAGAGAATGTTTCTGACAGAAACGGTCACAAGAAGCAGAAGGGAAAAAAATGATTGGTAGACAAAATTGGTACGTAGAATCTCTAAAAAATGCCTGCAAATCAACAAGAACAAGACAACCCAATAGAGTAACGAGGAAAGGCTTTGAACAGGCATTTTGCAAAGAGGGAACCCATACAGCTAATAAACAAAGGAGATTTCCAATCCCACTAGTAATTAGGGAAATACAAATTCAGGCAACAACTGGAGACCATTTGGCAACCACATTGTCAAAATTAGTTTCACACTGTCAAGCATTACTGAGGTGTGGGAAAATGGATCCTCTGACACACGGGTGCTGGGAGTATAGATTCGCACAGCACTTGGAAGTTAATTTGGCAATTCCTCTTAAATTGAAGAATCAGATTTCCTATAACCTGACCATCTCATTACTTAATTTGTGTTTGAATGAGACAATGCTCATGTGCAGTAGAAGACATGAAAGGATATATATTGCATTATTCCCACTAATGGTGAAAATCTGGAAGCAATTGAGGTGTCTATTTGTAAAAGAACAGCGAAATATACACTGAGTATATTCATAAAATTGAATATGAAACTGATTTTATAAAAAGGAGGTAGCTCTATGGCAGTGGTTCTCACCCAGCGTGATTTTGTCCCCCAGGGTGATTTTGTCCCCCAGGGAACATTTAGCCCTATCTGGAGACATTTTTGTGATGACTTGGTAGGGAGACTGCTACAAGCACCTAGTCCATAAAGACCAGGAATTCTGCTGTTAGACATCCTACAATGCACAGGGCGGCCCCCGCCACAAAGAATGATGCAGCCCCCAAATGTTAACTCTGCCAAGACTAAGAAACCTTGGTGTATATACACTAACACAGAGGCTACTCCAAGATGCTGAGTGAAAGACCAAGTTGCAGAAAGATACCTACAGGAGAATCAGATCTGTGTTCAAAACACGCAGACAATAGTTTGACAGTTTGTCAAAAAGTTAATGTAGAATTACCATATGATCCAACAACTTCTCTCCTAGGTATATACCCCAAAGAATTGAAAAGAATTCAAACAAATCTTTGTATGAACCAATGAATGTTCATAGCAGCACCATTCACAATAGCCAAAAGACAGAAAAGACCCAAATGTCTATCAATAGATGAATCTCCACATGATGGATATTATTCGGCCACAAAAAGGAATGAAGTCCTAACCCAGCCTACACCACGGATGAACCTTGAAAACACGCAGGCTTTCACACAATGTATGACTCCATTTATACGAAATGTCCAGAGTAGGTAAATCCATAGAGCCGGAAAGCAAACTGGTGGTTGCCAGGGGGTAGGGGGAGGGAAAAATGAGGCGTGACCGCTAATGGGAACAGGCTCTCCTTTTGGGGTGATGAAAGTGTTTTGGAATTAGGGATGGTGGTTGCACAACATTGTGAATGCATTAAATCCCATTGAATTGGATACTTTAAAGTGGTTAATTATCTTCTACGAATTTCACCTCTGAAACAAAACAAAGCAAAAAATGACAATAACGCACAACAGAACTCGGATTTTAAAGGTTTGCATTTGTTCACACACCACATGCATAAAGATCTGAAAGGATGCCCATCAAACTCACCACCATGGCGTGCCTGGCCACTGCGTGACCTCTCGCCTTGTTGTAGCATTTCAGTTACTTAAGAAGAAGGAAAAAATACACGTGTGTTCTTTGATTTTCAAAAAATCTTTAAAAAGACAATGAATTGGGCAAATGACTCAGGTGGGGAAGGGGGAAGGTAGAGGGATATGTCAGGGCAGCCTCCCAAGGGACAATGGCAGGGCTGCTTTTCTGTCAATTTCAACAGCCAGGGCCCCAAATCCCAACGTTGTAGAGCATTAGCTTCTGCTCACCCCCTTCAGAAGCTTAGGTAACTGACTCACCCCTGGCAGGCATGGAGGGAGGGAGAGTAAGGACACATTCCCTGAGGTTGCCTCCTTTCTGGCAGTGTCCCCAGGGACCCCAGCATCCCTGCGGCAGAGGCAAAGGCAGTAGGACCACAGCAAGAGAGAAGGCAGCCGGCAGGGAGCTGGGGAGGGATAAATAATGGCAGCCGGGCTCAGTCAAGCCCCTGGCCCAGCTCGTGCCAGGGCAGCCTGCACCTTCACGTGAGCTCCCCACTGGGGTGAGGCAGAAACAGGTGCAGGGCCTGGAGCCCCAGGCAAGTCACCTCCCCTCCTATCTACCTGGCCAGGAGAGACCTGGGGAAGCAGCAACTACCAGTGACTCAGAGAAACTACCTGTTTATACAAGTCTTCAGGCAATTCAAGTCTATATAGGGCAGAGGGCAACAGGCAGCCCTGCTTGCTACCTCCGAGACAGCGTGATGATTGCTTTGCAGGCTGTATCTTTTTTGGAGCTCCTCCTGCCTTATGAGGTAGGTTCCTTGGACAGGTGAGAAAAAAGCAGGTGCAGAGAGAGGACAGCTATCGCTCAAAGTTACTCAGTATGTCTACCTGATGTTAACCTCTCTTATCAGTCTGTCCAGGCCAGAAGCCAATGGAAAAAGGATTCGGAAGAGGCAGAAAATAGAGAAGATTCAGGACTGAGGGGCTCCGGCCTCCTCCCCAGGGTGTAGAAAATCAGAGAGCCCTCCGGTCTCTGGGCGGAGAGCTGTGGCCTCACTGTGGATTTCCCTGGTGCAGAAGTTGGTGCACACTGGTTGTAAGAAAGATTTCTCCAGACAAAGATTAGGATAGAAAGAAGAGGTTTATTTACCTTTCCCTGAGGGGAGGGGAGGGAATTAAGGGGCAGCCTTGCAAAAATAACAGGCAAATACCTAATCGTGCAATTTCCCCAGTTAAAGATCAATCCTATGAGTTCTCTCACTAACAAGCACCCTGCAGGAGTTCTGTTTTGCACAACTTCTGGAAAGGCTCGCACCCTGCTGTCCGCTCAGGAGCTCTAGGCTGCAAGCACCAGGCAGTGCTTACTCCCCACCCCCCCACATTCTCTCTGTTTTACCTACAGAGGAACCCACTAGGCGTCCTGCTGATAGATCAAATGCTCAGATTGCCATTCTGGTCCATACCCACCATTAGTTTTGTTTTACTTTTAAAATAAAATGAATAGACTTTATTTTTAAGAGCTGTTTTAGGTTTACAGAAAATTGATCAGATAGTGCAGAGAATCTGTTAGGGTGGAGATGCCAGTGCACGTGTGTTTCGAGAAAGATTTCTCCAGACAAAGATTAGGATAGAAAGAAGAGATTTATTTACTTTTCCGGGGCGGGGGGAGGGAAAAGGACCAGCACGGAGGTGGAAAAAGGAAGAAAGTGTGGGCCCCAAAAACCAACTATTGGGGGTTTTTAAAGGGGGTTGTAAAAATGGCAGCGTACAGTTGAGAAACCTTTGCATCCTCTGCTTTCTTTCTTCTTGGCGGCAGGTAGATAACACAAACTGCAAGGATGTCAAAGTCCAAGAGCTGGTTTCCTGTCTTTCCTTGAGGAGGGATTATCACAGGAGATGTGACTCCGTCCTGGAGATGTGGTTGAGGCTTGGAGCTCGCACCCTGCCGTTCGCTCAGGAACTCTTTAGGCTGTAAAAAGCAGATTCTCAAAAATAACAATTTTGAAAGAGAGAGATTTACATCTCTTTTCCGTGCATTCAGCTGTTTTCAGAAGTTGTGCAAAACAGAACTCGTGCAGGGTGCCTGTTAGTGAGAGAACTCATAGGATTGATCTTTAACTGGGGAAATTGCACGATTAGGCATTTGCCTGTTATTTTTGCAAGGCTGCCCCTTAATTCCCTCCCCTCCCCTCAGGGAAAAGTAAATAAACCTCTTCTTTCTATGCTAATCTTTGTCTGGAGAAATCTTTCTTAAAACCCGTGTGCACCAACTTCTCCACCCTAACCTTTGGTGGCCCACCCGGGGAAGTCAAGTCACGGGGAAACTGAGTCACTTCTCTACCTCCGTACGAGGAGCTCACTATTCTGCTTCAGTCTTCAAACTGCTCCCTCCTCTGCCATGCAACTTCCAGGACTTCACTCTTGGTGCCCGTTAATCTCTGCGTGAGAAATCTTTCTCCACCTGCGCCGTGAGCACCTACTAGGCTTTCCACCCTAACAGAATCCCCACATACCCTCTATCCCTCTGTACAATTTCCGGTATTATTAGCAACTTGCATTATTGCCATACATCTGTTACAATCGGTGAACCAATACGGACACATTGTTATTAGCTGAAATCCACAGTTTACATTAGGGTTGACCCTTGGTGTGGTACATTCTCCGGATTTTGAGAAATGCACAATGTCCTGTATCCACCATTACAGGATCCTACAGCGTAGTGAAACTTCATCGCCTTAAAAATCCTCTGAGCTCTTCCTCCCTCCCTTTGTCTCCCTGAGCCTCTAGAAGCCGCTGATATTTTGCAGTCTCCATGGTGTTCCTTTCTCCGGAGTGAACAGGTGCCCCTTTTAGCTGCATTCTGCACGCCATCATTCCCGAGGGTGGTATGTGCGGACCTCGGCCATCTCCCCCAGACGTGATTGGCTCTTGTCCTCTCCTAGTTGTACTCCTTCGTTTCTTCATGGCTGTGGATTTTTGAGATCTTAATTGCAACGAGGCATGACAGCGTGTGTATGGTTAGCCACGCAGAAGCAGCATCTCCCTAGCCTGAGAGTTGCCTTTGACATTCTTCAGCAGCCACCAGTAACTGGTGAGTATAAGAAGTTAGGAAAAGACAAGCTTTCGAGTCAATCAGACCTAAGTTCAGATCCTACCCATCCCACTTCAGAATTGTGACACCTTGGGCAAGTCATGTGTCTGTCCTCAGTGGGGTTCGGTTTCCCCATCTGTAAAATGGGGATCATAGCAGATGACTTCTAATGTGGGGGTAAAGATTCGATAGGAATGTCAGAAGGGATGCTGAGCACAGTGCCTGGTCCACAGGACACATCCAATACAAGCTAACGATGCTCGTCAGTGTTGTTGAGTACACAGTACCGGTGCTATCGACAAAACCGTCTCTGTCTCCAAGAACTCATGATCCAGACACAGATCCACCACGACACATTATGGTGAACATCACAACACAGGCATGAGCAAGGAGTTTCAGGGTCATTTAGGAATCGTTATTTTGGAAGCACCCAGGAATGATTGACTAAATCTGCTTTGGGAAGAGAATGTCTAGGAGGGCTGCATGGAGGAGGTGACATTTAAGCTGAGTCTTAATAGGGGTTTGCCAGGTGGAGAAGAGGAGGAACAGGTATCCCGGCAAAGGGAGGGTATCCTGGCCAAGAAGTTGAAACTGCATTTCCTGGATCAGAGGTTCTCAACTGTGGGGGTAACTTTGCTCCCCATTGAGACATTGATATTGTCTGGAGACATTTTTGTTTGTCACAACAGAGCAGAGGCTACTGGCATTTAGCTGATAGAGACCAGGGATGCTACCGAACAACTTACAAGGCACAGAACAGCCCTCCGCAGAAAGGATGATCTGGCTCCAAATGTCAATAGTCCTGAGGTTGAGAAACTGTGCCCTAGACACTAGGGAGCCATGGGAGGCTTGTGAGCACAACCCACATGACACAGGTCTCACCCATTCGACCTGTCCTCGGAGGCTCTTGTTTCCAAGCCATTCACCCTTCTAAGAGCTCAGGGTGCCAGGACTGGGTGTGGCTGTTCAGGCTGTTCAGTTGCAGTTGCAACTCCTTGGCTGGGACACCCTCCCTCTGCCGGGGCACCCATTCCTGGGGAGCTACAGGCAGGTGCTGACCCAGAAGTGGGGAAAAGATGCAAGTGATTCCAGGGAGAAAGGCCAAGAAACTCCGGAAACTGGTGATATTTGGGGAGTGCAGTCTCCTCTCACCAAAGTAGCTGGTTCCCTCTTTGTTTCTCATTATAAACCTGTCAGGGCTTGACCAGGGACCTGAGCCCACTTACAAGGCTATTTATCACCTTTTTTAATTGAATTTTTTTATTGTGGCAAAATACACATAACATGAAATTTACCATTTAACCATTTTGAAGTATACAATTCAATGGCATTAAGTACATTGACGATGTTGTGCAAACACCACCTCTATCTAGTTTCAGAAATTTTTTATCACCCCCAAAAGAAACCCTGTCCCCATTAGCAGACACTCCCCGTCCCCGCTGACCCCAGCCCATAGCAACCACTGACATGCTTTAACTTTTAAAGCGTGGTCATCGCAGCGCTATTCACAAAGGCCAAAAGGTGTGCACAACCCAAATGTCCATAAACTGAGGAAGTATACCCATATAATGGAATAGCGTTTGGTCACAAAAAGGAATGAAGTTCTGATACATGTTGCAATGTAGATGAACCTTGAAACATTATGCTCAGTGAAAGAAATCACACACTAAACCTCACATCTTGTAGGATTCCATTTATGTGAAATGTCCAGAACAGGCAAATCCATAGAAACAGAAAGCAGAGTAGTGGTTTTACTCTTTTAAACTTTACATTGCCTAGTATTTTTTAAAAAAGATAATTATAGTTAAGTGATTCATAAAGACACCTTGCAATCTCATGAAATTAAAGTTATTTACTGAGCACAGACAGTGTACATTTGCTCGATCATTGTGTTGATTTAATTATCCTACGTAACACCTATTCTGTGTTAGATCATCTTCCAAGAATAACTCCTTTATTTCTCACAACTCTTTGAGGTAGGGAGGGGGAAACGGAAGTACAGAGAGGTGAAGAAACTTGCTCAGTTACGCAGCAGGCAGAGCAGGGATTCAGACCTAGGTCTGCTGACCACTCCACTATCTGTCTGATGGCTGTGCTGCATTGCCTCACAACATACAGACGTGCCTCCTGGAAGCTGGAAAACAATCAGAACATTATTTGTGGCTGTTTTTTTTAGAGCCACATAATCCCTGATTCTGCATGCGTAACCCCAGAGGGAGAATCTGATTGGTCCAAGTAAGTTAGAGATGCTCCCTGGTCTAAGGAGTCGTAGTCATGAGCAGGGACATCTCGGGGTATCTGAAGTTGTCAGAAAAACAGAATTTATCAGAAGGAGTAGGGGGGTGGGCAGAGAAGCAATAGTTGCAAGCTCCAGTAAAGGAATATTTTCACCTAGGGAGGCAGCATAGAGCAGGGGTCCCCAGCCTATGGTGAGTTGTATAATTATTTCATTATATATTACAATGTAATAATCATAGAAATAAAGTGCACAATAAATGCAATGCGCTTGAATCATCCCCAAACCACCCACCCTCCCTGGTCTGTGGAAAAATTGTCTTTCATTAAAATGGTCCCTGATGCCACAAAGGTTGGGGACCGCTGGCATAGAGGGATAATGAAAGGTGTAGTCTCCAGGGTCAGCCGGCTGTGGGTTCAGGTCTTGGGTCTGTCATTCCAACAGCTTTACCTTGAGCAAGTTGCTTAGCCTCTCTACACCCCAAAATGCTCAGTGACTGTGCACAAGGCACTTTAAATGGCAGATGTAAAAATAGTACCTTCCTCACTAGGTAATGAGAGAATTAAATTGTAGGAAGCACGGAGCGGGAACTGAACCAATGCCAGCTGTTACCTTTTACCAGGAGCAGCCCCTTGGGCATATCCAGGTAGGACAGAAGGTGATGACCTTTCTTTCTTCATCCAGTAGCTGACGTCCCCCTGTCACACCTCACCTTACGCACAGCCTCCATGCAGGGGGCCAATCGCTCAGCAGTGACTGAATTCATCCTGGTCGGCTTCTCCACCTACCCTCACCTTCAGCTGATGTTCTTCCTGCTGTTCCTGCTGATGTACCTGTTCACGCTGCTGGGCAACCTGCTCATCATGGTCACCGTCCGGCGCCAGCGCAGCCTCCACACGCCCATGTACCTGTTCCTGTGCGCCCTGTCCGTCTCCGAGGTGCTCTACACCGTCACCTTCGTCCCGCGCATGCTGGCCGACCTGCTCTCCGCCCGCCGCTCCATCACCCTCCCGGCCTGCGCCGGCCAGATGTTCTTCTCCTTCACGTGCGGCTTCAGCCACTCCTTGCTGCTCACCGTCATGGGCTACGACCGCTTCGTGGCCATCTGCCACCCCCTGCGCTACAGCGCGCTCATGCGTCCCCGCGGCTGCGCCTGCCTGGTGGGCTGGTCCTGGGCTGGTGGCTCGGTCGTGGGGATGGTGGTGACCACAGCTGTTTTTCAACTCACCTTCTGTGGACCCAATGAGATCCACCATTTTGCTTGCCATGTGCCACCTCTGTTGAAGTTGGCCTGTGGGGATGACGTACCATTGGTGGCCCTGGGTGTGGGCTTGGTGTGCCTCACTGCTCTGCTGGGCTGCTTTCTCCTCCTCCTCCTCTCCTACGCCTTCGTTGTGGCCACCATCTTGAAGATCCCATCCGCTGAAGGTCGCCACAAAGCCTTCTCCACCTGTGCATCTCATCTCACTGTGGTGGTCGTGCACTACGGCTTTGCCTCTGTCATCTACCTCAAGCCCAAGGGTCCCCAGTCTCTGGAAGGTGACACCCTGATGGGCACCACCTACACGGTCCTCACGCCTTTCCTCAGCCCCATCATCTTCAGCCTCAGGAACAAGGAGTTGAAGGTCGCCATGAGGAAGACCTTCCTCAGCAAACTCTACCCAGAAAAAAATGTAATGATCTGACAGAAATTCCTCGGGAGCAACCAAATTGGATTACCAAATGCTACTGTTAAAAATGACACTCTGTGAACATGTGGTGACCTCTATTTGTCTGATGCATTGAAGTTTACAGGACCCTTGTAGACAGCATACAAATGTATACACAAGGGTTAATCAGCACCAGGGAGGTATTTGGGGTGTAAGGATGTGTGACTAGTAATACCGAGAAAATCAGATTGGTTCGATTCCTACCTGCCGTCGGATATTTTGTCCGTGAGCACCGAACCTGAAATCTGTTCTCTTCCTGCCAAAAATCCAGGGTCACCCTAACGAGACAAATCGGCAGTGCGAAGACAAACAGAAGCCTCCATGCACCACTCTCTGTTAGGCGGCACCAGGTAGCCACAACTCAGACTTTGTCAAGGCCACCCCAGATGACGGCAGAGGAGGGCAAAGCACCCTAAATTTCAGCACTGCACGGGTCTGTGTGACAGAAGTTAGAAACAGCAATGAGCAGGCTCCCAGAAAGAGTTGGGGAAACCTTGGCATTTCAAGCGTGAATCTTGAGTAGTTGTGGGGAGACAGAGGTGTCCTCACGGCTGGTTCAAGGAAAGAAGTTCCACCGTGAGATACGGACGGCTGTGTTTGTCAGCACACGGGAGAGCGGGGACTCTCTGTTAAACCAGAACTATGATGGGGAGCCCAGGATGAAAGTCCATCTCATGGTCACACGGGCGTCATGCTCACCCATTTCTGGTAAGGAGGGATTTAAGGCTGACCCTACTGCATAGTATTTACAATTTGCTGGAAAGAGGTGTTTTCATGTTTAAGTTGAATAGTAAACTATGCATCATTTGTCCTAAAGTGCGAATTCAGTCTTTCGGTATCATTTGAGCGGTAAAAACATCCCACATTCACATGAAGCAAGAGGATGTAGGAAACAATTTTGGTCAAAACTGGGAAACCCAGAGAAGCCCCCTTTGCAGAATACATGTCACATTCCATACTTCTCGCTACGCCTCTGGCTGTGTCATTACAGCTTTGCAAGATGGGATGAGAGCAAATATAATCACAGCCCCTCCGTTTGACAGAGAGGAAACTGAGGCTCAGAAGATGCATGGCTCATCAGGATCGCAAAACTTGGAAAAGCCAGGCTTTCCCATGAAGGTCGTTTTCTGATTCCACGTTCTCTTCATTCGACGCTTCATGCATCATTTCCTACAGTGGGTTTTGTGGCTCCAAATTCCAGGGGGACTGGTTCTTCTCCAAATCAAACATCCTGACATCCATAGAGCTTTTTATGGCAACTGCAACCTGCCATGCATTGATGCATGCATCCTCGGAATGCTAATGGAATATTTCTATAAACTCAGGAGTCCTTCGTGATTTTAAAACAAGTTTAAGTCTTAGATGTCATTGTTCTCACAACTGCTCTATTTTGTTGTATCATAATACCTATCACCTTGTAACTTACCGTATGTAATTTACTTATTTATTATGTTTATTGTCTTGTATCCTTCCTCTAGAGTATAAGCACAAAGAAGATAGGGACTTCATACATTTTTAATCAATGCCACATATTGCCAGCACCTAAAACAGTGCATGGCACATAGAAAGGGCTCAGTAAGCACTCATTGGAATAAACTGGATCTCCTACACTAAAAAAAAAGTTTTAGTCTTGGAGGATTCCTGAGTAACTTCCAAACATTGAGCTAAGAAGATACTCTCCTCCCCTGTCAACAAAGTCAATCTGGACAAGAATATAAGTCAGGCTCTTTCATTTTTTTTTTTTCTTAGAAACAGGGTCTGTCGCCCAGGCTGGAGTGCAGTGGCAAAATCATAGCTCACTGCAGCCTCGAACTCCTAGACTCAAGTGATCCTCCTGCTTCAGCCTCCTGTATAGCTGGGACTACAGGTGCCACCTCCACACCTGGCTAATTTTTCTATTTTTTGTAGAGACAGAATCTTCTATGTTGCCCAGACTGGTCTCGAATCCCTGGCCTCAAGCGATCCTCCCGCCTCGGCCTCCCGAGGTGCTGGGATTACAGGTGTGAGCCACTGTGCCAGCCTCATTTTCTTAATAAAAGACTGCCTTGGCCTCTGATCCTACTGGTATCCAAATGGTTAGACAACCTGGAAAGCGATTGTATACCCACTCCGAATTGGGCGCCAGATGTCTTGTGCTAACTTATTGTGATCCCTTAGGCTACCAGTTTCACGAAGTCATGAGGTTTGTTCATCTTTCTCAACATCATACCAAGCACCAGCATGATACTTGGAAGATACCATCAATTCTTAACAAATATTTCTAGGGAGGACTAATTTAATCCCCACAACACCGAGTGAACCAGAATGTTGGCTTTATGGATCCACTGTGAGAAAGAAACCTCGTTGCCCTCCAGAGCAGGGGGCGAGAGTGCGTGGGGAACTGTGTTTGAGTCAGACGGACCTGGGTTCAAATCCTGCCTCCTATTTCCCACTTATAGATCGACATCTTGTAGACATATTCCACATTTGTGTGAACAAGAGGATGTTTAGAGCAGTGACATTTATGATTGGAAAATATTAGACATATTTACTAATAAAGAGCCATTAAACAAATGTTGGTTTGTTCATACCGTGGAATGCAAGGCAGCCTTGAAAATCATTCGAGCTTTGTACTTCATCTGAGTCCCTTCCTCCTGGGAGTCCCACCCAGTATCATGGTTGATGTGCCATCTGCACACAGATGTTTCCCAAATCCGATCTT
>JAKFHU010002668.1:0-14447 GCA_023783475.1 Daubentonia madagascariensis
AATTCCCGGGAGGGTCTCGGCACGACACGGGCTATTTCTGCTTTGATTAGCACAGTTTTCCGTTGTACCCCAGAAGAAAGAAAGGAGGAAGGAAAGGTTATTTTGTTTCCCTCCACAGAATGGAGCAAGCGCATCCCATAAAAAGTAGTGTTTTCTCTTGGAAAAGGGCAGTTTTTCTTTGAAATGCCCTTACACTTACAAGGGGTGTGGGAAAAAAAAGAGATTTTTCTATTCCTCCCATTTTCGGGCCCTTAGTGAAAATTGGGGACCGTCACTAACAGGAATTCGCAGTGAACCCTTTTTTAAACGTCACCCCAGAAGATAGCTAGCAAGGGGGCAGTGCAATTCTCCCTCCACCCTCAGAATAAGGGGAACCTACAGAAAGTGAGAAGTACGCTTTTTTTCCCCAAAAAAAAATTTTTACTTCGGAACGCCTATACTTAAATAGTTACTGGGGGCAGAAAAATGATTCCTCCTCTCGCCATTCTGGCTTAGCGCAAGTGTGAGTCACGCCCCCCCCCCCCCACAGGCTTTTTCTAAAGGGTTTAACCAGTTTTCAGCCCCCGAAGAAAGCTAAGAAAGGGCAATTATATTCTGCTTCTTACAAAAATTTTAGAGTGCCTGATCAAACTAAAACTAGCTGCTTTTTTTGGAAAGGCATTTTATCCTCTAAAAACCCCATACACCTTTGTTAGCGGCTGCAGTAAAAAAAAAACCCGACCCTTTCTTTTCTGTTATTGAGACCTGTGCGAAGGTGATAGTGTCACTCTACGCGGCTCTTCTCGGGGAAAAAAACCCAGGTTTGAACTGTCAACTCAGAAAAAAAAGCAGGGGGAAAAGGCAGTGTAATTCTGCTCCCCCCACAATAAAAAGTAGGAATAAAATTGGACCTAGGGGCTTTCTTTCGGGCAAAGGTGGCTTTTTCCGGGAAATCCTAGACACTCCATAGGCGGGCCCCAGGCAGAAAATCCGATTTTTGCTCTTCTCCTGCTTTAAGGCAAGGTGCATATGTGAATCTCGGCCACTCCACACAGGTATTTTTTCGGGAATTAGCAAAGGGGGAATCTCATCCCCGAAGAAAGCAGGAGGAAAACTGTGATATTCTGCCTCCATCCCAAGAAAAAAAGCAACCCTGCCCGTCAATAAAAGGAGTGGGGTTTTTTCTCCGGCCCAAAGGGGAGTTTTTACTGTGAAAAAGGGCCCCTACGGTATCCACAGGCCGGGGGTGCAAAAGCCAAAAAACGATTCTTCTTTCTTTCCGGGTTTTCTGGCCTAGGGGAAGGGTGAGGCACGTCACCCACTAGTCTTTTCTGCAGGATTCAACAAAATTTTTAAAAGTTTACCCCAAAAAGAAAGCTAGGAAAAATCAGAGTATATTCTGCCCCCAAACCCCACAAAAGGGCAAGCATCCAACAAACGAAAACTACTGTTTTCTTTTAGCAAAGGGAGTCTTTTCCCGGCAATTTGGAAAACACTCTCCGTAATCGTCGAAAGGAGACAAAGCGATTCTTTTTTTCTGATTCATCTACGACCCCAGTGCGAATGTGAGTATCTATCACTCCAAAACGCTATTTTCTACGTGATAACCCCCGGTTTTAACGACCCCAGAAAAAAGCTAGGAGGAAGGGAAATGAATAGTTTGCTCCCCCCACAGAAAAGAGCAAGCCTTTTTAAGGGCAAAGAGAAAGTATTTTTCTATTCTCCCGTCAAAGGGCAGTCTTTTTCCCTTTTTAAAAAGCCCTTAAAAAAACCCCTATAGGCGGGGGTGCAAGCAGAAAAAAAAGACTTTTATTTCTGCCCCTTTTCGGAGGCCTAGGGTTGCAAGTGGAGGGCTCTTTCACTCCCCCGAGGGGTAGTGTCAGTGATTAAACCCCGGGGTTTTAATTGGCAACCCCCGAAGGGAAAAAAGGAGGAGGGGCCCGGGTATTCTGCTTTTTCCACAGGATTTGAGCAAGTTGCAATCAAATAAGAACTAGCGCTTTTTTCTGTCAAAGGGAAAGGGTTTTTTGTGAGACTCGGTAAAAATCTCCCTAGGCAGCTGCAGGCAGGAAAACCGGGTTTTTCTCTTCTCTGCCGCTTATAGTGCCTAGCGCCAAAAGGAGTCTCGGGCACCCACACGGGGTTTTTTACAGTTTATTTTCCCCTGTTTAAATTGTACCCCAAAGAAAATGGGGGGAAGGGAGTGTTTTATCCCGCCCTTTTACCAAAAGAATACAGAAAAACGCAGTCCAAAAAAAGGAAACCCACTGCTTTCGGCTGGCAAAGGCGGTCTTTCCCTCTGAAACTCCCAAACAATCTCATGGCGGGGGTACAGGCAGAAAATCCGCTCTTTCTTTTCTCTCCGCTTCTAAATTCCAAACTGTGAAAGTGAGTCCGGTTTACTCCCCCCAAGGGTATTTCTGCTTTGATTAGCAAGTTTTCAATTGTAACCCCCGAAAAAAAACAAAAAAAGGAATGCTGACGTTTTTTCTTACCCGAATAGAGCAAAATGCCAAATAAATAAAAAAAATAGCTTTCTATCCTTTTTTTGGGAAAGGCAGTCTTATGCCGTTTAAAGGCCCCTTTCAATTCCCCCGGGGGGTTTAAAACAGCCAAAAACCCATTCTTCTTTCTCTGCTGCTTTTTAGGCCCAGGGTGGAAGTGGAGTCACTGTCCCACCAAAGGCTATTTTGCCGTGAAACCAAGCTTTTTTGTTCCCAAAAAAAGAAAGCTAGGAAGGGGAACCTTTTATATTCGGCTTTTTACGAAAAGAAAAGAGATGCCTGAAAACAAAATTTGAACTAGATTTTTTCTGGCAAAAAGGGAGTCTTTTCCTGTGAAACCCCAATACCCTTCCCTAGGTGGCTGCCCACAGGAAAAAAACCCCCTTTTTCTCTTCTTGCGCTGTAAAGGGCCCAGGAGCGAATGTGAGTCTCTGTCCCCCCCCACAGGCATCTCGGCCCTGAAAAACCCAGGTTTTGGGCTGGGCGCCCCGAAAAAAAGAGGAGGAAAACAGTGTATATTCTGCTTCCATCCACCCAAAAAAAGAAGGGGTACAGTCAAAAAAAGAAAGGGGTGCTTTTTCTCTGGTTAAAGGGTTTTTTTTCCTGGGAAAGGTCCCCTACACCTTTAAAAGTAGGTGCCCAAAAAGCAAAACGGATTCTTCATTCTCTGCCGCTTTCAGGGGTAGCGGAAGTGGGAAATATCCCAAAAACCCCAAAATCGGGTTTTTGCAGGATTAAACCAAATTTTTAGTTTTACCCCAGAAGAAAGCGGGAGGAGGGCAGTTTATATTTTTATTCCACCCCCTGAATAGAGGAAGCCGCAATGAAAAGGGGGAAACCAGATTTACTTCATTCTGGGGAAAGGAAATTTTTCCTGTGAACTGCCATACAGTCCAAATAAGGTTTGTGCCGGGGGAAAAAACCCATTTTTCTTTTCTGGTTTCAGGGGTTAGCCCGCCCAAAAGGGATTTGAATCTCCCACCCGGGTATTTTTGCTGGGGGTTAAAACCCCGGGTTTTTGGTTTTAAAAACTGATGAAAGCTATGAGGAATGCGTTTTTATTTGCCCACCATCCACAGAAAAGGGGCAAACACGCAATAAACTAGGAAGTAGGCCCGTTCCTGTTGGCAAAGGCGGTTCTTTCCCCCTGAAAATCCCTACACCCCCATAGGCGGGCAGGCAGAATCCGACTTGCTCTTTCGCTGCTTTAAAGTCCAGTTTGGGGGGTGAGTTTTTAAACACGCCCCGGGCTATTTCTTCTTTTATTAGCCCCCAAGTTTTCATTTTAAACCCCCCCAAAAAAAGGGGAGGAAGGCATTTTTATCTTCTGCTTTCCCCCACAGAATTTGAGCCCGCCAGAATTTAAAAAAGAACACTCATTTTTTTGGCAAAGGCAGTTTTTTCCTTTTGAAAAAACCCATAAAACCCCCCTCAAAAGGCGGTGCAGGGCAGAAAATTTCCCATCTTGCTCTTCTCAGCCACTTCAAAATTACCTGGAAGTTTAGTCTCCGGGCCCGGCCCCACAGGCTATTTCTGCTTTGATTAGCACAGTTTTCCGTTTTCACCCCGAAGAAAGCAAGGGGGAAGGCAGTGTTTGTTTGCTTTAAACAAAAGAGGGGCAAGCGGGAGGGGCCCTAAGAAGTAGTGCTTTCTCTGGGGAAAGGCCCGTATTTTTTTGAAATGCCCCTTTCCCTCTACAAGGCGGGGTGGGGCACAAAAAAAAGATTTTTATTTTCTGCCCTTCTTTGGGCCCCAGTTCCCTTGTGCTCTCTGCACTCCCCACAGGCTAAAACTGCAGGACTTAACCCCGTTTTCAAATGTCACCCCAGAAGATAAATAGCAAAGGGGGGAGTGCATATTCTGCTTCCCTCCTCAGGGAAAGAGGAAGCCTACAAGGGGAAAATGAGAAAATAGATGCTTTTATTTGCCAAAGAAAATCTTTACTTGGAAACGGGGCCCCAACTCAAAAGTTACTGCGGGCAGAAAAAAATGATTTCCTTCCCCCTCGCCCTCTCTTGGCCCTTTGCTGCAAGGGGTGAGCACGTCACACCCCACAGGCTTTTTTGAAGGGATTTTAACCCAAATTTTTTGGGCCCCAAAAAGAAAGAAAGAAGAGGGCAATGTAAAATTCTGTTCTATGCAAAAGAATAGGCATGCCTGCATCAAACTAAGAAATAGGCTTTCTCTCTGGCCCAAAAGGGAAATTAAACCTTTTGAAACTCCCCTACATCTTTTTTAGGGCGGGAAACAGAAAAAACCCACCCCTCTTTCTGATTAATTGAAGGGCCTAGCTGCGAAGGTGAGTATTGGCCTTTTACGCAGGCTCTTTTTGCGGTGATAAACCCCGGTTTGAAAATGTCAATCAAAAAGAAAGCCAGGAGGGGAAAGGGAGGTAATTTGTCCCCCCCACAGAATAGAGAAAATAGGCAAACAAATTAGGACCTAGTGCTTTTTCGGGGAAAAGGGGGTCTTTTCCCGGGGGAAAATCCTAGACCCGTTCCCTGGCGGCCCAGGCAGAAAAAAACCGATTCTGGGTCTTTTCCTCCGCTTCTAAGGCCCAAAGGGTGGGATATGTGAATCTCGGCCCCTCCCCACAGGTATTTTTTCGTAATTTGACAGGGTTTAACTCTCATCCCCCGAAGAAAGCAGGAGAAGCCCGTGTTATTTGCCCCCATCCTAAAAAAAAGCAAGCCTGAAACACTAAGAAGGGGTTGTTTTTTTCTTCCCGGAAGGGCAGTTTTTTTACGTGAAAAAGGCCCCTACGGTATCCAAAGGCGGGGGTGCAAGCAGCAAAAAACCCCCCTTTTTCTCTTTCTGCCGGTTTCTGGCCTAGCTGGAAGTGTGAGTCACGTAAATCCAAACCCAGTTATTTTGCAGGTTCAAAAAGTTTTCAATTTTGTAAACCCCCCAAAAAGCTAGGAAGGGAAACAGAGTTTTAAATTTTTCCCCCATCCACCAATAAGGGGGGGGCATCCCAAACAAACCCAAAAAAACTACCCGTTTTCTTTTAGACAAAAGGGAAATCTTTTTCCGTGCAATTTGGGAACACTCTCCGTAAAAACGTGGGAAAGGGAGACAACCCCATTCTTTTTTTTTGGGTTTCCCCCTAGACCCCCGCTGCGAATGGGAGTTTTCTATCAATCCCCCAGCTATTTCTACAGGGCAACCCCGGGTTTTAACTGTCCCCCAGAAGGGAAAACTAAAGGGGAAAGGGAGTGAAAAGTTTTTCCCCCTCCAAAAGGGAAAAGAGCAAAAATTCAGGGCAAGAGAAGTATTTTTTTTAACCCCGTCAAAGACAGTTTTCCTTTTAAACGCCCTTATACTCACTATAGGGGCTTTCAAGCAGAAAAAAAAAGGCTCTCTATTCTCTGCCCCCTTTTTAGGAGGCCTAGCTTGCAAAATGGAAGGGCTTTTCACTCCCCCGGGGGTATGTGGGCAGTGATTTTAAACCCCGGGTTTTAATTTCACCCCGAGAAAAAATAGGAGGAAGGGGAGTGGGTTTTTCTTCCAATCCACAGGATAGAGCAAGTCGGGAACCCAAATAAGAAAATAGCTGCTTTTTTTCTGTCAAAGGAAGGGTTTCCCGGGGAGGGCTCGGTAAAATTCCCCTAGGCAGCTGCAGGAAGGAAAAAAACCCAATTTTTCTTTTTTGCTGAAATTATAGTGCCCAGCGCCCAAAAAAAGGGGTCTCGGCACTCCACAAGGGGTATTTCTCAGTGATTTTCCCATGTTTAAATTGGACCCAGAAGGAAAAAATGGGAGGAAGGCAGTGTGTATTCCCGTTTTCCACGAAAAACAGCCAAAAAAAGCAGTCCAAAAAAAAACTAGTGCTTTTTTGTGGAAAAAAGGGGGTCTTTCCTCTAAAAATCCCCAAAAACCCCCCATAGGGGCTACAGGCAGAAAATCCCACCCCTTGCTTTTCTCCCGCCCCTTAAATTAAACTGGGAATGTGGGCTCGGTTTACTCCACACAGGCTTTTTTCTGCTTTTATTAGCAAGGGTTTTAATTTTTAAACCCCAAAAAAAAAACAAGAAGGAAAGCGTGCATCGTTGCTTCCATCCAGAGAAGAGCAACTGCAGGAAAAAAGTAGTGCTATCTCTTGGGAAAAGGGAAAGGGGTTTTTGCCTTTAAAGGGCCCCTGCAATCTCCCCAGGGGTGCCCCCAGCAAAACCGATTTTTTCCTTTTCCCGTGTTCTTGGCCTAGAGGGAAAATGGAGTCAGGGCCCAACCCCAAAAAGGCTATTTCTGCGTGATAAACCAAAAATTTATTTTCCCCCCAAAAAGCTAGGAAGAGACCCCGGGGTATATTCGGCTTTTTTACGCACAGAAAAAGAGCATGCCGGATCCAACTTAGAAAATAGCTCATTGTTTTGGCCAAAACAGGGCTTTCCCGTGAAACAAATAATACACCTCCATAGGGGGCTGCCGACAGAAAAACCCCCTTTTCTTTCTCTGCCCCTTGTAGGCCCAGGAGCGAAAGGGAGTCTCTGTTCCCCCCCCCAGTCTAAACCTGCCTGAAAAAAACCCCGGTTTGGATGTCGGGGCCCGAAGGAAAATTTGGGGGGAAAACAGTGTAATTCTTTCTCCCTCCCCACAAAAAAGCAGCCACAGTAAAAAAAGAAGGAGGGGCCTTTTTCTCGGGGGTAAGGTAGTCTTTCCTGGGAAAAAGGGCCATACACTGCCCCAGGGAGGTTTTCAAGCAGCCAAAAATGATTTTTCTATTTTTTTTGCCCCTTTTTAGGCCATAGCGCAAAAATGGGGAGTCACTGCCACTCCACAAAATTGTTTGCAGTGATTAACCAAGTTTTTAGTTGTCACCCCCCAAAAAAGTGGGAGGAGGGCAGTTAATTCTAATTCCACCAAATGAATAGAGGAAAACCGGGAAAAAAAAGGGAGAGCCGTGACCTTTATTCGGGAAAGGAAATCTTTTTCCCGGGGGAAATGCCATACGTCCAAAAAAGTTAGGCAGGGAGAAAAACGATTGTTTCTTTTTTGCCGCTTTCAGGCTTAGTGCAAAAGGGGGTTTTTGACTTCCAAAAAAGGCTATTTTGGGGAAATTTAAACCCGGGTTTTTAAATTGGGCACTTTGATGAAAGCTATGGGGAAAAGCAGTTTTATTTTGCTACCATCCAAAGAAAAGAGCAAAACCCCAAAACAAACTAGGAAGTAGTGCTTCCTGTTGGCAAAAGGGGGGTTTTCCCCCAAAAAACCAAACACTCTCCATAGGCGGGGGAGGCGAAAATCCCATCTTGCTCTTCTCCGCTGTTCTAAAGTTTCCCGCCCGGAATGGGAGTCTTATCACGCCCCGCAGGCTATTTTTCTTTTTATTTGCACGTTTTCCATTGGGACCCAGAAGAAAGCTGGGGGGAAGGAGTGTATTTCTGCTTCCCTCCAAGAATAGGGGCCCGCCAGCATCCCAAAAAGAACTACTCATTCTTTTTGGCAAAGGCGTCTTTTTCCCGTGAAAATCCCCAACCCCTCTCAATAGGGGGGTTTTCAGGCAAGGAAAAACCGACTCTTGCTTTCTCCGCCACTTCCAAAATTCCCCCCGAAGGAGTTTCGGGACGGCACCCGGCATTTTGCTTTGATTGGGACAGTTTTCCCTTGTCACCCCCCCGAAAAAAGCAAGGAGGAAGGCAGTGTAAGGGTTTTTCCCTCCACAGAATGGAGCAAGCGGGAGTCCATAAGAAGTAATGTTTCTCTTGGAAAAAAGGGAGGATTTTCTTGTTTAATGCCCTTACACTCTACTAGGGGGCTGTGGGCCAAAAAAAAAGGGTTCTTCTATTCTCGCCCCTTCTTCAGGCCCAGTTGCAATTTTGACTTCTGTCACCCACCAGGCTAAAATTTTGCCCGTGACTTCCCAGTTTTTAAAAATGTCAAACCCCGAAAATAGCTACAAGGGGGCAGTGCATATTTTGCCCCCACCCAGAATAAGGGGGAAGCCCACAATGAAAGGGAGAAGTAGGCCCCTTTTTATTTTGCCCCAAAGAAAATCTTTTTCTTCGGAAATGCCCCCATACTCTAAAATTTTTTGCGGGCAGAAAAAACGTTCCTCTCCCTCTGCCCATCTTGGCTAGTGAAAATGTGGGGTCCCCGTCACCCCCACAGGATTTTCTGAAAAGGGGTTAAAACCAAATTTTTTTATTTTTCCCCAGAAGAAAGCTAAGGGAAAAGGGGAAGGGTTTTTTGCTTCTATTTCCAGAATAGAGGCTGCCTGCAACAAACTAAGAACTAGCGCTTTCTCTTGGAAAAGGGAGTTTTCCTTTTGGGAAAATCCCTACCCTCTTTGTTGCGGCTGCAGTTTAGAAAAACCCTCCTTTTCCCCTTTTTTTGATTCATCGGGACCTTAAAACTGCGAAGGTGAAATATGTGCACTCACCAGGGGCCCTTTTTGCCCGGGGGTTAACCCGGTTTAATGTCAAAAAAAGGGAAAGGGAAAACCAAAGGGGGAGGCCCGTTTGGGGATATTCTGCTCCCCAAAGAAAGACAAGTAGGCAATCAAAATTTGGACCAGTGCTTTTTTTCTGGCAAAGGGGGTCTTTTTTGGGGAAAACTCCTGACCCTCTCCCTGGCGGGGCCCCAGGAGGGAAAAACCCATTTTTGTTCTCCCCGTTCTAAGGCAAGGCTGCAATGTGAACTCGGCCCCTCACCCCAAAAGGGTATTTTTGCGTAATTAGCCAGGGTTCAAAATTTTATACAGAAGAAAGCAGGGGGAAGACTGTGTATTTCTGCCTCCACCTAAGAAAAGAGCAAGCCCGCCGGGCCCTAAGAAGGAGTTGTTTTTTTCCCGGGAAGGGCAGTCTTTTTCGTGAAAAGGGCCCTTTCGGGATCCAAGGGGCTGCAAGCAGAAACAAAATTTTTCTTTCCCGCGGTTCTCTGGGGCCCAGCTGGAAGTTTTGAGTCATGTCACTAAACCCAGTTTTATTTTTGGGAGTGATTTAACCAAATTTTTAATAGTCACCCCCGAAGGGAAAACTAGGGAAGAAAACAGAGTAATTTTTCTGCCTCCTCCACACAATAGAGCAAGGACCAATTTAAACGAAGAATACCTGTTTTTTTTTAGACAAAGGCG
Organism: Daubentonia madagascariensis; assembly: GCA_023783475.1. Classification (NCBI taxonomy): domain Eukaryota; kingdom Metazoa; phylum Chordata; class Mammalia; order Primates; family Daubentoniidae; genus Daubentonia; species Daubentonia madagascariensis. The sequence continues at coordinate 9,556 of JAKFHU010002668.1, forward strand.
GGTTTTTTTGGGGCCCAAATTTGGGTACATCTCCCTAAACGTCGACAGGCAGACAACGCGAAATTTTTTTTTTTCGGGTTCATCTACGACCCAGTGCGAATGTGAGTTATCTATCAACCACACGCTATTTAAAAGTGATCAAACCCCCGGTTTTGGGAAATGCACCCCAAAAAAGAAAGCAGGAGGGGAAAGGAAAGGGTAGTTTTCCCCATCCAAAAGAAAAGAGGGAAGCTTCAGGGAAAAAAAAAAGGAGTACTACCCTCGGGCCCGGGAAAATCTTTTTCCCTTTTAAACGCCCTTTACTCACATAGGCGGGCAAACAGAAAAAAAAGACTCTTTATTCTCTGCCAATTTTAAAGGGCCAGCTTGCAAGTGGAGTCTCTTTAAATCCCCGGGTATGGGGGCGGGAGTGATTAAAACCCCGGGGTTCAATTGTTTTTACCCCAGAAGAAAACTAGGAGGAGGGCCGGGGTTAAATTTTTTTCCCCACAGGATTGAGCAAATCTTTCAACAAAAAAGAAAAAATAAATGCTTTTTTTTGGGAAAAAGGGAAAGGGGTTTTTTGTGGACTCGGTAACTCTCCCTAGGAGTGCAGGGAGGGGAAAAAAGATTCTTTTCTTGCTTTCCCCTTATAGTGCCTAGCGCCAAAAAGGAGTCTCTGTCACTCCACACAAAGGGTTTTCCAGTGATTTTCCCTGTTTAAAAGTCACCCCAGAAAAAAAAACTGGGAGGGGAAAGGGAGTGGGTATTTTGCTTTATCCCAGGAAAAACCCGCAAACACGCCGTCCAAAAAAAAACTAGCGGTTTCGGGGCTGGGCAAAGGCGGTCTTTCCCTTGAAACTCCCCAAAAACCCCAAAAGGGCGGGGGTACAGGGGGGAAAAAGATCTTGCTTTTCTCTGCCGCTTTAAATTCCAGCGTGAATGTGATATCGGTGACTCCCACAGGGAAATTTTTGCTTTTAATTTGCAAAGTTTTTAATTGTAACCCCCGGAAAAAAAACAAAAAGGAATGCGTGCACGTTTTTCTTTCCCTCCCGAGACTAGAGCAACTGCAGTAAATAAAAAGTAGCTGCTATCTCTTGGCCCAAAAGGGAGTTTTTTGCCGTTGAAAGGCCCAGCAATTCCAAAAGGGGGTTGCACACAGCAAAACCCATTTTCTTTCTTTTGCTTTTTAGGCCTGATGAATTTTGAGTCCGTCCCCCCACACAGGCCCCCCTTTTGCAGTGATTAACCAAGCTTTCTATTGTCCCCCGAAGAAAGCTAGGAAAAGGGCCCGGTTTTATATTGGCTTTTCGAAAAAGAATAGAGCAGCCGGGATCCAACTTTTGAAAAAGCTCATTTTTTGGCAAAGGGGGCTTTTCCTTTAAACATAAAACACTTCCAAGGTGGTGCCGACAGAAAAACCCCCTTTTTCTTTTTCTGCCGCTTGTAAGGCCTAGGAGCGAATTTGTGAGTCTCTTCCCCGCCCACAGTCTATCTTGGGCCCCCGGGAAAAAACCCCGGGTTTGGGGGGTCGCCCCCAAGAAAGTTGGGAAAGCAGTGTAATTTTGCTTTCCCTCCACACAAAAGAGCAAGCCTACAGTCAATAAGAAGGGGGCGCCTTTTTTCTTGGCTAAGGGAGTCTTTTCCCGGGGGAAAAGGGCCATTTCAATCTGACGTAGGGGTGCAAGCAGCAAAAAATGATTTTTCTATTCTCCCGCGGTTTTCAGGCCCAGCTGCAAGGGGGGAGTCACTGGGAAATCCCCAAAGTCTGGTTCTGCAGTGATTAACAAAGTTTTCAGTTGTACCCCCGAAGAAAAAGGGGGAGGGCAGGGTATATTTTAATTCCAAACCCTGAAATAGAGGAAGGGCCCCAAAAGAAAAGGGGGAGCCCCGATGATTATTTGGCAAAAAGGAAAACTTTTTCCCGGGAACTGCCATAAAAGTCCAAAAAAAGTTAGTGCAGGGGGGGGAAAAACCGATTTTTCTCTTTTTTGCCTCTAAAGGCCCTTTGCTGCAAATGGGGGTCTTGACTTCCCACAGGTATTTCTGTGGTTAAAACCCGGGGGAAGTTGTCACTTTTTGATGAAAGTATGAGGAAAGCGTTTATATTTGTACCATCCACAGAAAAGAGCAAAAACGCAATCAAATAGGAAAATAGCGTTTCCGGGCTGGAAAAAGGGGGTCTTTCCCTCTGAAACTCCCAATTTCCTTTACAAGGCGGCTGAAAGGGAGGAAAAAACCCATTCTTGGGCCCCTCCGCTGCTTCTAAAAATTTCCCGCTGCGAATTTGGGGTCTCTATTTACGCCCCGCAGGGTATTTTTCTTTTATTAGAAAATTTTTTCCCCTGTCCCCCCAAAAAGAAAATGGGGGGAAAGGAGTGTATCTTTGCTTCCCCAAAAATAGAGCCCCCAGCACAAATAAGAACTGATTCATTTTTTCTGGAAAGGCAGGGCTTTTTCCTTTTGAAAACTCCCATCCCCCTCTCCTAGGCGGTGCAGCAAAAAAATCCCAACTTGCTCTTTTCAGGGCCCCTTCAAAATTACCTGCCAAAAAAGTGAGTCTCCGTCCGGGGACACGGCTATTTCTGCTTTGATTAGACAGTTTTCCGTTTTCACCCCAGAAGAAAAAAAAAGGAGGAAGGCAGGGTTTTAGTTTGCTTCCAACCCAGAAAGGAGAAGCTGAGGCCCAAAAATTTGTGCTTTCTCTTGGCAAAGGCAGTATTTTTTTGTGAAAAAGGGCCCCCACTCTACAAAAGGCGGCTGTGGGCACAAAAAAGGATTCTTTATTCTCTGCCACTTCTTTAGGGCCCCAGTTGCAATTTTGACTCCGTCACTCCCCACAGGTAATTCTGCAGTGAATTTCCCAGGGTTTTAAAATGGGCACCCAGAAGAAGCTCAAAGGGGGAAATGCCTTTTTGGCCCCAACCTCAGAATAGGGGAAGCCTACAAGGGAAATGGAAGTAGTGCTTTCATTCGCCAAAAAAAATCTTTTTTTGGAAAATGCCCTTAAATCTAAATAGTTATGCGGGGAGAAAAAACGATTCCCCTCCTCTTGCCCATCCTGGCTTAGCTGGGACTGTGAGCCCTGTCAACCCCAAGGCTATTTTTGAAGGGATTAACCCAAAGGGGTTTTTATTTTTCCCCGAAAAAACTAAAAAGAGGGGCAAAAGTTTTTTCGCTTCTATTTACGAATAGAGCATGCCTGCATCAAATAAGAAAACCCCAGCTGCTTTCTTCTGGCCAAAAGGGAGGTTTTTCCCCGAAACCCCCCCCATTTTCAAATCTTTTTTAAGGGGGCTTTCAGTCAGAAAAACGATCCCCTCTTTTCTGTTCATTGAGAAATAGCTGCGAAGGTTGGGGGAGGGTCACTCTAGCAGGCTCTTTTCCGGGTGATTTTAAACCCCCTTTAAATGTCAACTAAAAAAGAAAGCCAGGGGGAAGGGAAATGATATTCTGTTCCCCCCCCACAGGAAAGAGCAAGTAGGCAATCAAATTAGGATAGTGCTTTTTTTTGGCAAAGGTGGTCTTTTTTTGGGGAAAACTAGACCCCCTCTCCAAAAGGCCCGGACAGGAAAAAAACCGATTTTTGCTTCTCCTCGCTTCTAAGCAAGGCTGCATTGTGAATTCGGCCACCCACAAGGCTATTTTTGGGTGTAATTAGCACAGGGTTAAAATTCATCCCCGAAGAAAGCAGGAGGAAGAATGTGTATATTCTGCTATTCCCAAGGGAAAAAAGCAAAACCTGCAGTCAAAATAAGAAGGAGTTTTTTTTCTCTCCGGCAAAGGGGAGGCTTTTACTGTGAAAGGCCCTCGGGATCCCCAACCGGGGTGAAGGGAGCAAAAACGATCTTTTTCTCGCCGGGGGTTTTTGGCCAGGTGGAAGTGTGAGTCACGTAAACCCCCCTAGTCTATTTTGAGGGATTTTAAAAAAGTTTTTAATAAATCACCCCAGAAGAAAATAGGAAGAAAACAGAGTAATTCTGCCTCCATCCCCCAAAAATAGAGCAAGCATCCAATCAAAAGAAGGGAAATACCTGTTTTCTTTTAGACAAAGGCGTTTTTCCGTTGGGAAATTTGGGATACACCTTCCGGGAATGTCGACAGGCAGACCCAAGGGGATTCTTTTTTTTTCTGATTTACTACGGGCCCAGCTGCGAATGTGAGATCTATCACTCCACAAGCTATTTTACAGTGAAACAAAACCCGGTTGGAAATGTCACCCCCGAAGGGAAAATAGGAGGAAGGGAGTGAAAGTTGCTTTCCCCCCACAGAAAGGCAAAAACCCTTTAGACAAAGAGAAATAGGTTTCTATCTCTCGTCACAGAAAAGTCTTTTCCCTTTTAAAAAACCTTTTTTACTCACATGGCGGGGTGCAAGCAGAAAAAAAGGGTATTCTATTCTCTGCTGCTTCTTAGGCCTAGATGCAAGTGTGAGTCACTGTCCCACCACACAGGCTATTTCTGCAGTGATTAACCAAGCTTTCTATTGTCCCCAGAAGAAAGCTAGGAAGAGACCGGTGTATATTCGGCTTCTACGCACAGAATAGAGCATGCCTGCATCCAACTTAGAACTAGCTCATTGTTTCTGGCAAAGGCAGTCTTTTCCTGTGAAACACTAATACACTCTCCATAGGTGGCTGCCGACAGAAAAAACCCCTTCTTCTCTTCTCTGCCGCTCGTAAGGCCTAGGAGCGATGTGAGTCTCTGTCCCCGCCCACAGTCTATCTCTGCCCTGAAAAACCCAGGTTTGGACTGTCGCCCAGAAGAAAGTTTGGAGGAAAGCAGTGTATATTCTGCTTCCATCCACACAAAAGGCAAGCCTACCAGTCAAAAAGAAGGAGCTGCTTTCTCTCTGGCTAAGGTAGTCTTTCCTGGGAAAGGCCATACACTCTGCACAGTAGGCTGCAAGCA
>JAKFHU010002672.1:0-22529 GCA_023783475.1 Daubentonia madagascariensis
ATCGTTTGGGGGCCCCCCGGAGGGTTTGGGGGGGGTTTTTCCCCCGGGGCCCACAAAAAGAAAGCCCCCCTTGGGGACTCTAACCCCCGGGGTAAACCCCAGCCAAAAACCGTCCTAAAAAAAAAAAAAAAAAAAAAAAATTTAAAAACAATTTTTAAGAATTTGCTTTAAAAAAAAATTCAGAGGGTGGCCCCAAGGTTTTTTTTTTATAGGATGAAACCCCCAATTTTGGGCCCTAAGTTTTTTTCCCGGGTTTTTTTAAGCCCCAAACCCCCGGAAAACAAGGGAAAAATTTCCCCTTACAATATTCCCCCCCCCTAGTTTTTTTAAAAGTTTTAAATGGGCTACAAAAAAAAAATTTAAAAAAAATTAAAAAAAACATGAATTTTTCCCCCCCTTTTTTTTTCCTCAGGGACAATTATCTAATTTTTTAAAACTTAGTTTTTTTCCCCTTTTAAACCCCATGAATTTATTTTTTTTTAAATTTTAAATTTAACCCCCTGGGTTTTTTGCCCTTGGGGAAAAAAAAAAAAAACCACAAAAATTTTTTAAACCCCGGCTTTTTTTCTTCCCCTTTCCCTTTTTTCCCCTTTTTGGGTTTCTGCCTTTTTCCCCCCGGGGGTTTTCCCAAGGGGGAAAAGGCCCCCCCCAGTAAAAATGCTTTCCCCCCTTCAATAAATGCCCCCCCCCCCAAAAACACCGGTTTTTGGTTCCCCCCCAACCATCAAGGCCCCCTCCCCCCATTTGGGAACTACCAATTTCCCCTGGGGGCCCGAGGGGTTTTTTTTTGGCATGGTTTTAAGCCCGCCAAAAGGGCCCCCCCCCCTTTTGGGAAAAAACCCCCTTTTAAAAAGAAAGAAATTTCAAAAACTTTGAAAATTTTGGGAAACCCAAAACCCCCTAAAAATATTGCAGAATTCCCCCTTTAATGAAGGGGGAAAAAAAAAAAACCACAGGCTACAGAAAAGAACCCCAGAAAGAAATCCCCGCGCTGTGCCTCCCCCCCCCACACAACCCCAAAACCCCCTCCTTCCCTCAAAAGGGCCCGGGGGAAAACCGGGGGTCCCCCCGAAAAACAAACAGGTTTCCCCCAAACAGAAACCCCCAGCTGAACTGGCAAAACCAGTTTCCCCCCAGACAGATTTTTTTCCCCCGGGGTCCCCCCCCCCCCCCCCCCCACCCCAAAACCCCCTGTTCCCCTAGTCAACAAAAGGGAGGTCCCCCCCCCGAAAAAAAATGAACACCGCGAAAAGGGAAACTATTCAACTTTAAAATTTAAAAAAGAAACTTAAAAATATTAAATGAATGGGAAAAAACGGGGGGAAAAAAAACACTACTGGGAAAGGGTAAAACTGAGGGGAGAAAAGGAAACCTTTCCCCTGGTTTTGGGGGGGAAGAAAAAAGACATCCCTTCCCGAAGGGTTTTTTTTTTTTGTCCCCCCCAAAAAACCCCGACCCCCCCCCCTTTTGGGGGAACCAAGGGGCCAAAAAGGGCCCTCTCCTTCTGGGTTCCCCCAGTCCCAATAGGACAGGGAAAGGGGGGTTTGGGGGGCAGAAACAAAGGCCCCCAAAGGGGTTTTTTTGAACCACCCGACCCTTAAAGGTAAAGTTGGCCCCCCAAAAGGGGTTCCCCCTAAGAAAAAAAAAGGGCCCCCCCGCTAGGGGGAAATGGGGCTGGGTAATTTGGGTAAAGAAAAGGGGGGGTTTTTTTTTTTTTTGGGTCCCCAAAAATTTTGGGGGAGAACCCCGGACCCCCAAGCATGGCCTCCCCGCAACCCTTTTCCCCTTTTCCCGGTTTTGGGGCCCCCCAGGCCTACTTCCCCCCCCCATGGTTTTGGAAAAGGGGAAAGGGGGGTGTGGGAGAAGGGTCCCCCTTTGGGAAAAGAAAGGAAAAACCCCGAAAAAAAGAGGGGGGGGGGTTTTGGCCCCCGGGTGTTTTTAACAACCAGCCCCTTCCCCCCCCGGGGGCCCAATAGAGGCCAACCCCCAACCCCCCACCCCTCCAAAACCCCCGGGGCCCTTTTAAAAAGTTTTTTATGAGAGTTCCCCCCTCCCAGGACACAAAAACCAACCTTTCCCCATTTGCCCCCCCCCCCCTTTTCCCCCCACTTTTCCCCCCCCAAATGGGGGGGTCCAAATTTTTTTCCCCCAAAATGAAAATTTTTTGGGGAAAAGGGGGGAAACCCCCTCCCCCAAAATTTTAAAACAATGCCCCCCCTGGGTTTTAATGCCTTATTCCACTGGCCCAACCCGCTTCCCCCCCTTTCCCTTTAAAAAAAAACCCCGTTTGTTTTGTGAAAGAAATTCCCATTTTTGGAATACCTGAATGGAATTTTAATTTTTTTAGGAAGTTCCCCCCGTTTTTTTAAAAATTCCCCCTTTTAAAATTCTTTTTTAGGTTTTTTTTTTGGGGGGGAACCCCCCCGCCCAAATTTTTTTCCCTGACCCCTTTTCCCCCTTTGGGGACCATTTCCCCCCCCCTATACAAGCCCGGGAGAAAAAGAGTTTTGGGCCTTAAAATTCATCCAGGGGTTTTTTTTTGGGGAAAAAATTAAAACATTTTTAAAATGTTTTTTAAAAAGGGGTGAATTTAACATGAAATTTTTTAAAATTTCCCCGCCCTCCCTGGGGGCTGAGGCAACGTCCCACTTTTTCCCCCCCCAAGTGTTCCCCCCTTCCCCCTTTCCCCCCGGGGCCCTTTTTTTCCCTTTGGGGCCCCCCCCGAACAGTTTACCCAGTGGGCATGGCCCCCGGGGGCCGAGGGCCCCCCGTTCCCCTTCCCCCCCGTGGGTGGGGAGCCCCCCCCCCCCCCACCTCCGGGAAACCACCATTTTTGTCCCCCCCCTTTCCTCCCCCCAGAAAACCCCCCTTTAAAAAGGGATTTGGAAAAGGAAAAAAACCCACCCCCTTTCCCCCAACTGGCCCCCAAAAGCCCAAACCCCCTTTTTTAAGGGGGGGAAATTTTTCCCCCCCCCACAAAAACCCCCTAAAGGCCAAAACCCCGCCCCCCAATTCCCCCCCTTTTTCCCGTGACCTCACACATTTCCCCCATTTTAAGTTTGGGAAAAAACCCAAAATTCCCCCCGGATGGGAAAAAAATTTGGGGGGACTTCATTTTTATGTTTTAAAAAAAGGTTCCCCCACTTTAAAATTTTCCCCTTTATTTCCCCCCCCAAAAAAAAATTTTTTAAACTGGGGCGGGCCCCCCCCCCCCCCCTCCCCCAAATTAAGTTGGGTTTCCCGTGAAGGTTTCCTGGTTTTCCCACCCCCCGCCCCCGAACCCCGCCCCCCTGCTGGCCCCCCCAAAGGGGGGGTCCCCCCCCCCCCCCCCCCCTGCCAAGGGAAAAAGAGCAGGGTTTTTCCCTCCTTTCCCTCTGGGAAAATGGGCCCCCGGGGCCCCGCAAAAATAGGGCATGCCAGCCCCGGGGAGGTTCCCCCCCGGCCCCCCGGGTTGGGAAATCTTTGGTGTTTCCCATCGGGGCTTTGGGGAAGGGGGGTGGGGTGAGAAAAAAAGGAGCCCGCCCCGGGAAAAAAAGCCCTTTGTTCCCCCCCGGGGGAAAACAGCCCGGCCCGAGGGGAGTAAAATTCCCCCCATTCCCCTTAACCCCCTTTTGGGGGTGGTTTTTAAAAAAGGTTTTTTTCCCTCCCTGCCGCTATTGGGGGAAACCCTGCTGTGGGGGATTAATTTGGAAAAAGTAAAAGGGGGGGAAAGGCAGTAAGAGGCCCTTTTGGCCAGGCCCCTCCTTTTTTATGCAAGGTTAAAAGGGGGGGTTGAATGGAAGAAAATTTTTGGAAAGTGGGGGCCCCGGAAAAACCTTTCCCCACATGGGGGGTTCCCCCCCCCCCCCCTGGGGGCCCCCCTGGCCCAGCCAAAAGAAGCCTTGGGGGCCCAAGGGCCCCCCCCCCCAAACCCTTTGGAGTTTTAAAAAGAGAGCCCCCCAGAAAGGGGGGGCCCCCCGGGGGGGTGGGCCCTTGAAAAACAGCTGAGTTGTGTCCCAAACCCGAAAATTTTTTAGTTAGAGTGTTTTAAAACAGGTTAGACTGGTTTTAAAAACGAACCCTTCCCCCGCTTCAAAACCCCCCCCAAGAAAAACCTGTTTTCAAATAAATATTCCCCCCCCCCCCCAGAGTTTTTTTCCCGCAAAAAATTCAAAAATCCCTCCGTTCCCCCCGGAAAGTTAAAAACCCAAAAGAAAAGGCCCGCCCGCCCCCCTGGACCTCAGGTGAAAGGGGAACCCCCCCGTGGGGAAAAAGGGGATCTACGGGGGGTTTTTTTTCTTTCCCTTTTTCCCCCGGGTGGCCCCCCCGGGCCCGCCCCCTGCAGCTTCTGTTTTGAACTCCCTCCCCATCAGAGATCCCCGGGGGGCCCCCCCAAATTTGAAAAACACAAAATCCTTTTTCCCCCCCACAACCTAACTTAAAAAGGAAATTTTTTAAAAGCCCCGTGGAAAAAACAAAAAGTCCGCCCCAAAAATCCCCCCGGGAAACATAAAAAGAAGTGTCCCCCCGTTCCCCCCCCCCCCAAATGAAAACCCCAAACCCGGGGGCCTTGGCCCCCCAAATCCCCCGTGAAAATCAGCAGCCCCAGGCAGTTCCCCCCCCAGGAGGGGGCAGGCCCAGGGGGGGGAAAATTCCCCGGGGGGCAACACCCCACCCCCCCAACACCCCAAGCTGGCCAGAAGGGAAAAACCCCCCGGGGAAAAAGCCCCCCCCTCCCCCCGTAAAACTCTAAGGGGGAGAACAAAAAGAAAATTTTTCCTTTCCCCCTTAACCCCTTTGCCCCAAACCCCCCCAGGGAAGGTTTGGGTAGAAAGGGCATTGGGAAAACAAAAAACCCACCCCCAAAACCTCTTTTCCCGTCCCCCCCGGAAGGTGGGTTTTTTCCAAGAATGGGGGAAAATCCCCGACCGCCAGGCCCCCGTGGAGGGCCCCCTGCCTTTTGGGGGGGGGGACCCAGCCCCCAGGCCCCCCCTTTTAAATGCCTTTAAACAACTCGGGGCCAGGGTTGCTTCCCCCCCCCCCCTCCCCTGGCCCCCCCTTGTTTCCCTTTATTTTTGTAAAATAAAAAGTGGGCAAATTTTAAAAACAACCCCCCGGGGGGGGACCACCAAAAGGGGGTTTTTTTGTTTAAAGGAAAAAAGAGTGAAAAAACATAATTTCCCCCCCCCCCTTAAAAACAGCAAAAAGACCCCCTGCAATTATTTTAAACCAAAAAAATGAAGCTATTCTTAGTAGCCTTTAAAAAGGGGTTTGAATTGGGTTCCTTTTTAAAATTTTTTGGGGATTTCTTAAATTTTTTTGCCCGGAAGTGAATAGATTTTTTTTCTCGCTTTTTTCATATATGGGGGGCCCAAAAGCCACCCCGGTTTTTGTTTTGGGGTTTTTGTATTAATAAATCCACCCCAAACCCCCCAAACAACCTTTCGGATTTTGGGGTTTTCTGGGTTTTTCTTTTTTTGCCCAAAGTTTTCCTGTGGGTTTTCCCCCCCCCAAAAGCCCTTTCCCCCAGAACCCCCGAACAGACCCTGGCCCCCAGTTTTTTTCCCCCCCCACCAAAATTCCCCCCCGGGGGAAAGGGGGGGCCCCCTTTTTCCCAAAAAAAACCCGGAACAAACAGAAAAAGGGGGATTCCCTTTCCTTCCCCAAAAGGAACGTTTTCCCCTTTTTTTTCCTTTTTTCCCCCACGTTAAAACCCCCTTTAAATTTTTTCCCTTAAAAAAGCCCCTTAAATTTTGTGGGGGGAAAAAAGGGGGAAAACAAAGGGGTGCTTGTCCCCCAATTTTCCCCACGGGAAAACAACCCAGCAAAAACCAAAATTTTTTTAAAAAAAATGTTTTTTTAAAAAAGCAGTTTCCCAAAAATCCCCCGTGGGGCATAGAAAAAGCTTTAAATGTTTTCAGAATGGTTTTTCCAAATTTTTAGAATTTAAAAAACCCCCCCCCGTTTAAAAATTTTCCCGTTTCCCTTTTTTTTCACCCATTTCCTACATCCCATGCCCCCCCCCCCTTTTTTTTTAACCCCCCCTGATTTTAACCAAACCCCCAAAAAATTTTGGGGAAAAGGGGTTTCCCTTTAGAAATTCCCCTTAAAACACCCCCCCTTTTAAAAACCCGGGGGGATTTTAGGGGGTAAACCCCAGCAGCAGTGGGCCCCCCCGCCCCACCCCAAGCCCCAAATAACCCCCCCTGCCCCTCTCGAGAAAACAACATGGGTTTTTTTTCCCACCCCGGGGGGCCCTTGGGGAAAGTTTTGGGGTACAGTAAGAACGTGCAGAAAGAGGTCCCCGTTTGTGCCCCACGCACACACAAGCCCCCAATTCCAAACGTCCCTTTGGGCCCAAAGGGCCCCCCCCCCGGCCCCCCGGGGAGAAACATGTCCCCCCTTTTTTCCCCAATTTAAAATTTTAGAAACCTTTTTCCTTCCCCCCCCCCCACGGGAAAACTTCCCTAATTTTGGGAGCAGAAAATTCCCCCTGCCTCGGCCCCAAATTTTCCCCCCCCCCTTTAAAAAACCAAAAGAAAAATTTAAATTGGGTTTTTTCCCTTTTTAGCCCTTTCACCCCCCGGAAAAGGGAAACCTACCCCTTTCCCCCCTTTTCCCCAATTTTAAAACCCCAACCCCCTTTTAAAAAGCCCCCCCTATGGGGCCCCAAATTTTAAATTTTTTTTAAATCTTTTTTTTGGGAATTTGGGAAAAACCCCAAATCCTTTATGGCTTTTAAACCAAAAATTCCATCCCCCCTTTTTACCTGCCCCTCCCCCTAATTCAAAATAGAAAGAAAAAAAAAAACCCCGCCCCCCTGTTTTTGCCCCCCCCAACCCGCCAAAATCCCCCCCTGGGCCCAAAACCCTTTTTTTAAAGTCCCCTTTCCCACCCCCCCCCCCCCTGGGGGGAAAAAAAGTGGGGGTTTTTAAAAAAGATAAAATCCCCCGATTTTTAAATATGGCCCCAAAACCCCTAAATTGACCCTTTTTAAAAACCCAAGGGGAAAAAATCCCCCCCCCCCCTTCCCCCCCAATTTTAAAGGGAAACCCCAAAAAAAATAACCCAACAGCCCCCTTTTCCCCCCTTTTTTCCCTTTTGTACCCCCCCCCCCTTTTCCTTTGGGTTTTTTAAAAAAAATTTTTTTCCCCAAAATGATAACCCCCAAAATTTGCCCGGGTCCCCCCTTTTTTTGGTGTTTTTGCTTTTATCCCTTTCCCAAACCAACTTGAAAAATCAGCCCCTTTTTTTGTCTTTTCCCCCCCCCCTCCCAAAGGGTTCCCCCCCAAAAGAGGGCCCCCCCACAGAAAAACCCCTTTCCCATCCCTAAGCCCCCCAGTAAAAAGGGCCCAAAAAAGAAAAACCCCAAAAAGGAAGAATAAACCCGGAATTGGGCCCCCCCTGGGAAAAACAGAGGGCCCCTTTTCCCCTTTTAAGGGTTTGGGGTTTTTGTTTTAAAAACCCCTCCTTGCCGTGACTAAGCCCCCAAGGGAAAAAAAGGGCCTTTCCTGAAAAAACCCGACCCCCCGAATTTTTGGCCTTTTCATTTAGTGAAGACATGAACCAAGGGGGAAGGGAAAGGGGGGAAAAAAAAGGTTTCCCCCGTCCCACTCCAAAAAACCGTCACCCCCCTTAATAACTTTTAAAGGGGGAAAAACTCCCCGAGGCAAGACTTATTCCCCCGGCCCAAATGCCCAAACCCTAGTCAAGGGGCCCCAAAGGGCCCCAAACCCCCTTGCCCCCCAAAGGGTTAAAACAAAAAAAAATATGTTTGGGAAAATTTTTTTTTTCATGTCCCAAAACCCGACCCCTTTTTTTTTTGAGGCCATGGAAAAAAAAGGTCCCTCCAAACTCAGGGTTTTTTTTTTTTAAGAAAAAGGGACACCATTTGTTTTTTAAAAACCCCCCCAAAAAGCCTTTCCCCCCCTTTTGGGGCCCCCCCCAAAACCACCCAAAACCCCCCCCCCCTTGAACCCGGGGGGGGAAAGTTTTGCCCATCCCGCCCCCCCAAAACCCAAAAGAAAAAACAAGGTTCATTAAACCGTGGGGGAAGCCCCCCCCCCCCATTGGGGGGGGGGGAGCTAATGGGCCCCTGGGCCCCCGAGGGGAAAAAGGGTTTCAGGGGGAAAGGAGACCCAGGGAATTTGAAAGGCCCGAGCTAGAAGGGGACCAAAAACCCCAAAAAGCCCCGCCTCCCCCCTCCCCCAAAAAAAAAAGGAAAAAGGGGGGGGCGGCCTGGGGTTTTCCCCTCTGCTTTTCCCCCTTTTGGGCCCAGAAAGGGGCCCAAACCCCCGGGAAAACCCGGGAGCCTTTTTAACCCCCGCCTGCCACAAGTTTCCCCCCCCCTGAGGAAACCCCCCGGGGGGGGGCGGGGGGCCAAGACAAGGCCCGGGAAATTTTTGAGGGGTTTTGCAGGGGCCCCCAAAAAGGTCCCCCCCGGGGAAATTCCCAAAAAGGAACCCAAAAGGAAAAAACCACCCCAAACCCCCCGGGGTCCCCCCAGAATTGGCCCCCTCAAGACAAAACCCGCCCCCCCCCCCCGCCCCAAAGGGGGCCCCCCCCGCCCCAGGCCCTCAAAAAGGGCCCCCAAAAAATTTTTAGCGGTCCCCCCACAAAACCAAAAAATCCCTAAACTCTCCCTTCTTTCCCCCCTCCCCCTCCCCTGGGACGAGGAAGGGGGGGGGCAGGAAAACCCTTTTTTAAAAAAGGGGGAAACTTTTTAAATTTTTTTTAAATTTAAAAAATATTTTTAAAACCCAAAAAAAATGAAAATTTTTCCAAAAAAAGGGCCCCCCAAATTTTTTTTTTCCAAATTTGGGGCCCCCAATTTTTTTTTAAAAATTTTTCCCCCCCTTTCCCCGCCATAAACCCGAAATGGGAAAATCCCCATAGAAAATTTTTTTTTTTTAAAAAGGGAAAAATTTTATCCTATTTCCCACCTCTGGGTTTTTCAAATTTGGGAAATTTTTTCCCCCCGCTAGAAGCAAAGGGGGCCAAAAGGGGGGGGAAAAAACCGCACACAAAAAGGGTTTTTTTTCCCCGGGTTGGGGTGATTTTAAAAAAATTTTTTTTTTCCCCCATATGGGCCCCAAAAAAACTCCCCCAGGAAAACACCCCCTTGCAGAAGTTTTTGGGTTTCCGGACAGAGAAAAACACCTTGAATTTTTGGGGGATTTTTGAGAAAGGGGCACTTTTTACTTTTTTTTGCCCCCAGGCCCCCCCCTTTTTTTTCCCCAGGTTTCCCCCCCCCCATTGGGGGGGGGTCGCTGTTTTAAAAAAAGAGGGGGAAAAAACCCCTGAAAAATTGGTTTTTTTTTTTTTGGGCTTTTTTTTTTTTTCCCCCCCCCCCTTTTTTTCCCCCAAATGGTGAAATTTTTTTTAAAAAAATTTTTCCCCCCCAAAATTTTTTCCCCATTAAATTAGTAAGAAAAAATTAAAAAACCAAAAAACCCAAAAATTTTTTTTAAAACCCTTTCTAGTGCCCCCAAACCCTTGGGGGGTTTACTTTTTTTTTTTTTTGGGTAACCCCCAATTTCCCTTTTTTTTTAAAAAAAATTCCCCCCCCCCCTTAAAAGAAAAGGGGAAACAAAAACCTTATCACTGCCCCTAAAATATGAAAATGCTTTTTTAAAAAAATCCCCCCCAAAAAAAATAACCCCAAAAGAAATAAAAAAAAAATTTAAAAAAATTTAAGAAAATAAAAATGTTACAAAAAAAAAAGCCCAAAGGAAATTTTTTAAATTTAAAAAAAAACCCACTGGGTTTTTTAAAAAAGCATTAGAAAAAAAATTTCCCCCCCTGAAAAAATCTAAAAAACAAAAAATTTTTTTAAGACCCCCCAAAAGGGAAAAGTTAAAAAAAACCCTTTTTTTAAGAAATAAAGAAAAAAAAGTCCCAAAGGGGTCATAAAAAAATTTTTAAAAATTGAAAAAAATTTTTTCCCCCCCAAAACATTCCAGTTTGGGGGTTTTCCCCTAAATTCCCCCCCTACTTTTTTTTTTTTTAATAGCACCAAAAAGGTGATTCCCCCAAACTTATTTTTAAAAAAGTTTAAAAAGGGGGCCAAAAAAAGCCCCCCGGGGGTGTTTCTGAAAAAGGAAAAAAAGGGGAAAAACCCTTACCCTTAAAATTTTTTATCTGGACTTTTTTAAAAAAAACTGGTGTAAACCAAAACCCCTGAATTTTGGTGGCCCTTTATTTGGGAAAAAAAACCCCTTTTGGAAAAAGATGGGGGAAATTTCCCGAAAAAAGCCGAGGGGCCCTTTTGAAAAAAAATTTTTGGGAACTTACAGGATATAAAAAATGTCCCCCCCGTGAGGGAAAAGGGGTTTTTTAAAACCCCCAAATTGGGTTTTAAAACTCCCCCTCAAAAAATACCTTTTTTAAAAAAAGGGAAAAAAACAAATTTAAAATTGGAACAAGATATTTAAAAATACCAACCACAGAAGGGGTTTTTTTTTGTACCAGAATATACCAAAAAAAGGGGCCCACAAATTTAATTTTTTTTTTAAAAAAACCCCCCACCCAAAAAACCCCCCGTGTAATAATTGGGGGGGAAAAAAAACCTGTAATGATTTCCAAAAAGAAGAGAAAAAAAAATATTTCCCCCCCAAAAAAATTTTAAAGAAGAGATTCCCCTTTAAGGGGAAAAAGGAAAAAACAAATCCTAATGAAAAACACATTTTAATTTTAATCCCCAATTTTGCAAAATGTAAAAAAAACCCGTCCCCCCCTGAAATTGGAAATGTTTTGGGGAGGGGAAGCCCCCATGGAAATTGTAGGAAAATTTGGGGCCAAAGTTTTTTTTTGGAAATGGGCCCTTTCCCCCCTCCCCCTTTTTCTTAAAAATTTAGCCCCCCCCCTTTCCCCACGTTGGGCTGACCAAAGATTCCCCCTTTTTCCCCAAAGGGCCCTACCCAGGAGAAACTCTTTTCACTTTTTTCGCAACTGCAACATGGGCCCGGGAGGAAAAATTAAAGAACGCAAATGTTTTTTTTTAACCCCAGCAAAAGGGCAAAAACAAAAAATTAAAAAGTGATACACAATAGGAAAAGTTTTTTTTGCAGAACAACATTAAGTTGGGAAAAAAAGTAAGTCCCCCCCCCAAAAATTTTATAAATTTTTTAAAAAAAATTGAGATTTTAAATATCCCCTACTTTCTAGAAAATTAAAAATTGGGAAGCTAAAACCAAAAAAAAAAGGGAAAGCCCGGTGGGTTTTTTTAGGGACCCAGGAACTCAGGATGGGGGGGCCAACCCCAAAGGGGTTTTTAGAAAAAAAAGGGTTTTAAAGAATAGTGTGGGGGGGTAGCCCCATAAATGGGTTTGGGGTTTTTTTTTGTCCCCAACCCTTTGCTTTTTCCCCTTTTTTGGTTTGGTTAAAATTGGTGAGTGCCCCCCCCCAAAACAGTAATTTTGGGAAAAAAATTTAAAAAAAAAAAACTAAATAAAAGAAAAAAGCCCCTGCCCCAGACCAGTTGGGGGGAGAAATGCTATCATGAAAGTGACCCCTTAATCTTTAAATTTTTGGAAACTCCAAGGAAATTTTTGGGAAAAAGGGGGGAAACCCCCCATGGGCCCCCATGGAGTAAATGTTTTAAAATTAAATTAATCTGCATTGGGTTAAAAAGGCAGGGAAACCCCAAAAGGGCCCCCCAGGCCCCGGTTTTAAGCGATTTGTCCACCCCCCAGCCCACAACAGCCTCGCCACATATAAGCAGAAGCTGGGGATCCAAAAAGACCAAGGCAATTGAGTACACTCCCCACCCCAAATCAAGAAGGCCAGCCCCATGAGGCCCCATTGGCGTTTTTTAGAGGGTCCCCCCACCCTGCCCCCCTGAATAAAGACGAACCCATGGGTGCCCTGTTAATTTGGGAAAGTCTCTACTTCATCCCCCCCGGGGAACATCTTTTATTTTTTTTTTTCCCACATTCCACCTCTTGAGGTTTGTTTCATTTTGCCCCATCATAACCGTGGAAAGGTTTTTTGGAACACCTCCCTAGCCACTGCATAACCCCCCCGCCCCCCCCGCCGTGGCCACACACACTCCCCAAATTTTTTCCCTTGGCACCTTTTTCCAAATCCCATTTTTCCCCCCACCAAGATTCTTTTTTTGGCGCGTTTGGGTTTTTTGTTCATTTTTTTTCAATTTTTCTAACCTTTTTTTACTGTCACGAACTCAATTCCCAGGGAACCTATGACAAGAAAATTCCCCTTGCTCATCAATTGACCTAGCATATGAAAGTAAGTTTTTTTTATGTTTTAATAGCACCAAGTTAGGGAGGTTTTTCTTTTATAAATGGAACGGGGCAGGAAGAGGAGGGAATTTACTTTTTGCCAAAAGTTGCCCCCCAGACAAGATGCTGATACCTTGCACAAGCCGGGGTAACCACGCAAATCCACTTTCTCCTTTTCAGCGTCCAGGGTAACTTCTGTTTTGTAACATCTTTTGCACAAAATTAAAAAAGGTCGCCAAGTACCTTTTCCTCAAACTGCGTGCAAACCTCCCCTTAAAATAACTGGCCAGTCCCACTGGAGTGAATGGAAATTCATGCCCCTAATACACCAACACCCAGCAATTTTTACCAGGAATCCTTCTGGTGTTCTGAAAAAATGCTTGGGTGCATAGAAATTACTCAGCTTGAAATTGGGGGGGGTGGGGGGGGGGGTGAGGAAGGGTTTTTGGCCCCTTTTGGTCAAAGTGTGTTTTAGCACCATTACTTTGTAAATTGCCCCTGATCTGCCCAATTCCCCCATATGGGCAAGGTCACTTTTTGCCCAGAAAGACCCTGGGCCATGAAGTGGGCCTTACCGATGGGCCCCCCTTTGGTAGCAGCGTCAATCCCGGTTGAAGGACCTGGGTCCGAAAGCTTTGGGGCAAGAGTTTACCCGTGGGTTTTCTCCTTTTTCCCCGGCTGGCACAACTCCTGGTCCCCCTCTTTCACCGTCCCCCACTGCAAGGGTGGCCCAACCAATCTTCTAGAGGGCAGCGGGGGGGGGGGGGCCTAGCTAAGAAGCTGTAGCTGTGAAGCACATGGTGTTATGACAAAGGTGGGAAAGCCCCCCCCTCCAAGGGAGAGGCTTAAAGGGGGCCCCTGGTTTTGGGGTCCCCTGCCTTGTCCTTGTAGTTAAACTCCCTAACCCCGCCCCCACCCATCTGAGTGGAGGTTTTGTGTGGCGTTGTTCATTTTTGGAATCCCTACAGGAAGGGGTGTCCCCCTAGGTTTTCCTTTATTCCCATGATATGGCACCCCCCCAGGTCCCTCCTTTGGAAATGAACGGGCAGGGTTCCCCCTGGGGATTCACCTTCCTGGCCCCCCTTCCCTTGGGTTAATGCCCAGGCAAGTGCCCCCTGTTGGTCCAAGCCTCCCCTCCCTGGTGGTAGAGGACCAACTCACCCAGCCAGGGGCCCACTTTTCCCACAATTAACCCTTCAATATCCACCTCCTCTTCTCGGGACTGCACTCCCCCCCCCCAGACCACAGGGACCTAGGGACCCCCCCACATTCCCCCCCCCGCTAATTTGTGCCATTCCCTTAGCCAAATGTTCCCCAATGGCCCAGGCCCCGTCCCCCTGGAAAAGTGCCCTCCCCTCCCTCAAGCCCATTTTCCCCAGTGCCCCCCCAAGGGGGGCCCCTAACCTATTGCTCCTCCCCCCAGGGACCCCTTCCGCCCCTCAGAATGGGGGGTCCCCCCACCTTTTTTTTCCCGATCTTCCTTTTTCCTTCCCTTCAAGCCCTTGAAACTACTGCCCCCCCTTCCCCCCTGGGACTTTTCTGCAGGTGCCCCCCACGCCCCAGGGGGGGAACTTGTACACATCTGATGGGCCCCCCCCCAATGCTGGGGGGTTTGGGGGAATTGCCCGCCCTGCCCCCTGGTCCCCTAAGTCCCCTTTGTGGGGCATGCAGTTAGGGTGGACCACACAGCCAGAGCAGGTCCCCCCCCCCCTTTGTGCGGGGGGAAAAAATTTTCCCTAAAAGCATCCTTCCCCCCCTCTGGTTTGTTTTATGGGAATAACATTGGTGTCCCTCACCCCAGGTGACAAATTTTTTATATGTTGAAAGCCCTTACCCCCCATGGGGTATTACCCCCCTTTTTGTAGTTAAAATCACATTTGATTAGGTCCCCACATAGGGTTGGGGGCCCCCCTTCCCCTCCCACACAAGAATGGAATTTAGTGCCCCGTGTCAAATGAAGGAAAGAAGATTCAGAGATCCCTTTCCCCTGGTTCTTTCCCACCAATGCACCAGACACCACAAGAGGAAGTGGCCGGCTTGCCAAACCAGAAAGAAGGAAGCCCCCCCCCGACACAAAACTGGATCCCCTGCCCTTGGCACCCTTGATCCTCCGGGCCCACCTTTACCCCAGCCCCCCCCTCTAAAACTGTTGAGAAGACAAAAGTCCCCCCCCCCCTGTTGTTTGAACCCCCCTAGTCCCCCCCTTATGGTATTTTTGTTAGAGGCACCCCCCAAACCAGACTAGACACCTAACATCCCCTGGGCCTCCCCCCCAACAGAAGTGTGTTACGTTGGCCTTCCTGGAAGGACCGCCTGGTTTGGAGATCAGGCAACAGTAGGGGCCCACAGAAAGGGGGGGAGGGCACAAGCCTGCCACTTGCGCCCCCCAGATAACCTGTGTCTGCAAGCAGCCCAGCCCCCCCTAGGACCAGCTTGGGGGTGGGGGGGTGGAGTTCCACCCCCTCGAAAACCAACCTTTTGTCACTGGTTATCCCATGTGGACCCATCCCTTTTTTTTGCTTTCTATCGGTCACGATTTTTCCACAGCAAGAACCCTCAGCCCCACCCCCCCCCTCTTCAATCCCATTTTTTTTTTTCCTTTTTTTTTAATATGGTTTACTTTTTTTAACAAATTACCAAGTATGGTAGGCCCCCATTACAGAATCCCAAAGCTAAAGAGGTTGTATAGGGAAAAAGTTCCCCAGAAACCCCCCCCAGGAATGCTCCACAGTACCCCCCCCCCCCCCCGCAAGGCAAAGTTGACCCAGCAAAACCCCCGCACTGTTGGGTCCCCCCCCCTCTTGTTGTGTTCACCCCCCCGTTCACCCAGCAAATAATGCAAGCCAACCGGCCCTAGAGGCAGGGCAAATGGTGGCTGGGGCAATACAGACCCAATCACCCCCCTCCCCCCTTCTGGAGGGACGCTGACATGGGTGCACCCCCTTCTCTGAGGGCGACTGTTTCCCCCCCCCCCCCCCCACATGGTTGCAATTAGCCCAGGGGGGTCTGTTCCAGGAAATGACCCCTTTCCCCTTGGAGTGTGGGGTTTTCCTCTAGGGGATTTTTGGGGTGGGGCCCTTTCCTAGATGAGTGCGTGGGCTCCCTGAACCCTCGTGGCAATGGCATGAGCATACTTTTCTTCCCCCCCCCTGGAAATTAACCGGGGGCAAAGAAAAGAGGATCCGGGGCCTTGGGTGTTCCGTGATTCCCTTTTAATTGGCTATTTGTTATTTTTCCCTCCAGCATTTTACATCTTCAAATATTTTCCTAGGATTCTTTGGTCCTAAATTAGAAAGCCTGGTATTTTCCCTGGGTATTTTTTTAGTTCTTCCTTCAATGACAATTTGTTAATCTTCACCTAACCTTTTTACATTTCAAATTTTACTTTGATTTGGGGGGTTTTTTTGGTTTTATTTTTTTTAAACATTAGCACCCGAAGCATCCCCCCTTGGATGACAATTGGATGAATCTTTGCCCCCCCTGTAAAGCAAATTACTGTTTTTGGGTTTTTTACAGATTATCACACAGCAAAAGTTTTTTGCAATGGACCGCAAACAATAAGCCCACTAAAGGCCACAAGGCCCTTCAGGGACGCACATAAAAACCAGCACAAGTTTTTCCCACCAGCCCAGCCCCAAAGGGATGGTGGGGCCTTTCCCCTGGCCCTACCTACTTAAACCCCTTTAAAATGGGAACTGAAAATTTTCATGCTTCCCCCCCCTCACCCCCCCCAACAACAGCTTTGAGAATGATAATAGTTTTTTTTTTGTTGTTGTTGGGGGGTTGTCAAACTACGGAACTTTTGGCCCATTTCCTTTCAAGAAGTTTCCCAAGTCCCCCAATTAATAACACAATTCATATAGAATATTCTTCGCTCCTGTTTTAGGTCTAGTCTACCTCCTTTTCCCCCCTGGTTGCCCCCAATATTTTTTTCAGCACCTGGGGCCCATGCAGCCCCCCCCCACGTCCCCCGAAAGGCCCCCCCCGGGAGTAATGGGGTTCCCCCCCCCTGGGGTCACCCCCCCCCCCCCCCCCCCCCCCCCCCCCCCTCTGTCTCACCCAAAAAAGGCTGGGCCCCCCAGTTTCCAGGGCCTCCTCCGCGTTTGTTTCGAGCAAAGTGAGGGCCCCCACCACCCCACCCATTTGGTCCCCCGTGTGCCCAGGGGAACTTGGTCCCCCTGACAATGTTGGCCCTCCAAGTGTTTTTTTGAGAGCGCGCCCACCCCCCTACAAGTGTAAGAGCCCCCAGCACAACAAAAACACCGTTTTCACACGCTCTCCAGACCCCCTGGGCATTGTTTCGGACCACAACCTCATGCCCAGAGGCCCCCCGCTGGCTCCCCCCCTTGCACACTGGGTCCCAGCCGTGGGGAGGCCCTTCCTGCCTGGGAGCCCCGGGCAGGATCCCCTCGGTGAACACTGACCCATCGCCCACCCCCCCCCCAGCCTGCCAAGCCCCCCCAGCACTTGGGAAGCTTAACGGCCCCACCACAGACCAATTTTAGTTTTAGCAGACTTTCCTTTTTCCCTCCACCTTGGGGGCAAAGTTAAAAAAGTTTGTCCAGAAGTTTGCTTAATTGGCCTCCCCAGACCTTAGTTCCCCCACCCCCCCCCCCTTATTAACCCTTGCCTGGGCAAAAGCTTCAGGGCAATGGGGGTCCTGCCCTGGGTTACCCATGTGGGAACCAAAAATTGTTGGAATCTGAAAGAGCCAGTCCCCCTCCCCCAGACTTTGTGATCCCGAGTTTAGCCTAAACCCACTGTGGGCCCTAAATTTAAACATAGAGCCCCCACAAGTTGGCCACGTTGGCTGACCCCCATGAGGTTCCCACCAAAACCCTACTCAAAAAAGAGTTTTTGTTCCCCCCGAAAACCCACACCCTCAGTGTTTGTCCAACCTTGGGCTTTTCCACCAGAGCTCCATCCCTGAAACCAACCCATCCAACAACCTCCCAGCTGTTTGGACAACCCAATCCATAACTAGCAATTTTTTGTTAATTCTTTTCTTTGCAAAAATAAATTGGGACTGACAGTTGGGAAACCTGGGGGGGAAACCTTTTTCCACTATAAAAAACCAAACCTGGCCCCCCTTTTGGGTTTCTCTTTTACCCCCCAAAGACTAAATTTTCTCCCCCCCCCATTTTTGGAAACTGCCAACTGGGAAAAAGGGGCCTCTTTCTTCCAAAAATTCCTTTTTAGAGAGAACTTTTTATTCACACGTTCCCCCACCTCACACTGCCCCCTCCCCTTAATTATCCTCCAGTAACAACAAAACACTCCCAATTTTGGGGTCCCCCCGTCCTCCTTGGTTTCCCCTGATCCTGCCTACAGCCCACCTGGGGGCTAATTCTTTTTCCTGTTTTATGGTTTTCATATTCTCATCTGTAACCACCTAAAACTTCCCCCCTACAACACAACTTCACAACCCGTGGGAGAAACTTCCCCTCCCCAGTGCCCAATGGCCCACCCCTTTTGGGAAGGCCCAGCGTCCCTTTCCCCAAATTGTCTGATGGGGGCCCACTAACACCGAGGTGGCCCCCAAGCCCCCCTGAGGGCCTCTCTGTCCATGAGGTTTGGGAGCATGTGGTGGCAAGCCCAAGGTCCACACAGGGAAAGCCCCCCCCCCCCCCCCCTGGAAACTCACACCTGGGGGGCCCTCACGCTGCCCAGAGGGCCCTGTTTGGCAGCTTCCCCCCAGGTGTAGGGCACCCAAAGAAACAGCCAGGAAGAAACTGGCCAAAGTGTTTAGAAATGCAGAAGCCTGGGGTGGGGGGGTGGAAGGCGTGGGGGATGGCCGGAGTGGGAAAGAAGGTGAAGGCCCCCCTGGGGTGGGGGGCCAAGGGGCAAGTGGAGGGAGGTAAGTGAGGGGAAAAGACAAGGATGAGGCAGGCCCAGCAGGGTGTAGGGGGCCCCATGATTGGGGTAAGTGGGAGTTTCTGAAGATAACCACTTGGTACTGGAGGCCAGGCCCGAACCGTGGGGTCCCCAGGGAGAACCAGCCGGTTGCGGGGGCAGGGGCCCCCCCAGGCAGGGTGTAACTCCACAAGTTTTTTGGGTGAAATTTTTTTTTAATAACCACCCTGAGGATGCCCCTTGGCAGGGGCCCCCGAAGTTTGGGGGCACTTGGCCCACAATCCCCCCCACTGTCAAACCAGCCCCCCACCACCCCTAGCCACCAGAGAAAACCAGAGCCAGGAGAGCCCGGGGCCCCAACCCAGGCAAAGTTGTCCCCCCCCCCCCCCTCCATCACAACCCACTCACAAACTCCCCAGGCTTCTTTAAAAGCATAAGCTGGTTTTTTTATAATCCCCTTTGAATAAAACCTGGTCCCCCTAACATGTGGTCCAAGGACATTCAAGAGGAGAAAGGAATATCAATCACATGGGTTTGGTTGCCAAAAAAAAACAATACTGCATTCCTTCACCCCCTAAACTTTTGCAAAAATGTTAATCCTTTTTCTTTGTCATAAACCATTAGTATCACAACTTTTTTTATAATAATCAGGAAGATCTTCAATGATGTGGGAAAAAGGACAATACCCTAAATAAAATCACCAACCTTTATCCCCCCCCGTTTTAGAAAAGTTATTGCCCACTGAAAACCCTTTTGCAAAATTAGTCCCCAATTTGCAAAATTTTATTGCAAATCACTCAGAGGGGCCGTGTGGAATAAATTCCCTACTTTCCCCAATAAAGGGGATTTACCCCAAGGAAATGCAATACTCCCCCCCAATGTAAAAAAATTGGCGGAAGGG
This sequence comes from Daubentonia madagascariensis, assembly GCA_023783475.1. Taxonomy (NCBI): domain Eukaryota; kingdom Metazoa; phylum Chordata; class Mammalia; order Primates; family Daubentoniidae; genus Daubentonia; species Daubentonia madagascariensis. Next base: position 18,973 of record JAKFHU010002672.1, read on the forward strand.
CCCCCCCCCCCATTTTGTTTTTTTTTAGACGGCGCTTCCCCTGCCACCATAACCCCCAAACAGAATCACACAAACCCAAAAATTGGAGTCCCACTCAATGCTAAATGTCCATAATCCAAACCGGGGGGGGGGGGGGGGGGGGAAACTTTTTTTAAAAAGAAAACAGGTTTAAGAAATCCCCAAAAACAGACCAGGCATCATGGTCCGTCCTGAACAGGAGAGGGTTCCCGTCTACCCGGGGGCCGCCCCAAAAAGAATTCCCCCCCCCCGCTTTTAAAAACCTTTAAAAAAAAAAGTAACCTTATTTTAAAAACCCAATTTAGCTTTTTTTTTTCCCATTGGTTTTTTTTTTCCTTGTTTTTGCACCCCCTTTCCCAAAACCCCCCCTGTTCCCCCCAATTTTCCCTGGGGAAGGGGCCTTTTTTTTTTTGGAAAAAAAGAAAAAGGGGGGGGGTCCCCCCCCCCCCCCAAATTTTGAATGGGGAAAACCCCAAATTTTGAAACCCAAAAAAAAGTTTTTTTTTTGTAATTTTTTTTTTTCCTTTTTTTACCTAGCCCTTCATAGTGGGGAGGGGTGGGGGGGGGCCCCGGGGGTAAAAAGAAAAAAACTGAAATGGTGGTGGGTTTTTCCCCACCTTAAAAACATTTTTTAAATTTCCCCCTTCCCCCAAAAAATGCCATGACCAACTAAAGGAAAATTTCCCCGGGGGAAAAGGGGGGGAATGGGCCGGGGGACTGCCAACAACCCAATTTATTTTTCCTTTCGCAGGTGCTCCCCCGGTAAGACGGGCTCCTCAGGTGCTCCCCAACCACCTGCCCCCCTCTCCACTCCTGACCCGGTGAAAATTTTTTTTTATCCCTTTTTGGGGTGCCTGATTTCTTTAAAATTCACGGGGTTCTTTATGTCTCTGACCCTGAATCTCATTTTAGTGAGACGGACCTCCCTTACACGGAAACCCCGCCAGGGCAGTGTTTGTCGCCCCACCATCCCCATGGCCAGGGACCACGGGCCTGTGCCATCTCCCCCCGGGGGGCCTCCCCTAATCTCCCCCCCCTTGCTCTGAGAAATTTCCCCCCTGTCCACCCTAGTTGCAGATAGATGTCCAGCCCCCACGCGGGGAAAAGACGCTGAGGGGGGTTTCAGGCCACTCTTACTGATGTGCGGGAAACCCTTTAGGGTTTTTTGGGGACGGAGTTGGGGACTGCACCCCCACGCTACGAAAGATACCCCGGAGGTGCCACTGCTCTCCCCTCGATTTCCCTCTTTACCACCTGGCCCCCCGGCCCCCCACCCCCTCCCCCACAAATTCCCCACCCCACTGCACCCCCACACCTCTCGCCCTGCAGGGCAAACAATCCGGGGGAAAAACGGGGGAGAAGCTGACAGATTTTTTCCCCCCCACCTCAATTTTCCCCCCCAGCAAGATAAGGGTGCCCCGAAAAAGGGAAAGGGGGCAGGGGCCCGGGATTAATTCAGCGCTACCTTGGCCCCCTGTCCTAGTGATTTTTTGGGCTGCACCCCCTTTAAATCCCCAAGGGAAAACCCCTGGGTACATTTCATTCGACTTTACAGGTAGGAAGCAGGGCACCCACACAACCCAACACACAAAAACACAAAAAAACCGGCAGAGCGGGGGGCCCCCCCCAGGGCCCTGTCGGAGTGATTATTTGGCGCCCACGAGATAGGCCGTGGGGAGGTGGGCCCCCAGAAACACGGGGCCCGGGGTCCTGGGATGGCGAGGAATAATTCCCCCTTCCCCTGGAGGGCCTGGATGGATGTGGGGGCCAATAAAAAAGACAATTCCCAAGGAAGGGAGGGTAGGCTGAAAGGCGCGGTTTGGTTTTAAGCATTGTGGGGGAGGAAAAACCCCATGGGGTTTTGGGGAAAATTTTATTGCCAAATGTCTCCTCTGCTATTTTGCACCCCCGGAGACCACCGTTCTGGCCCCCCAAGGGGGTGGGGTGGCTCTCAGGGCTGCCCCAAGGCCTTGGGCCCCTTTCACTCATACTCATTCCCCTCACCTTGCAGCCACGGGGGATTAGCAGAAGCCCCTTTTCAGACAGAAGGCCGGGGTCCCCACAAGCAGAGGCACCTGGCTCCCCTTTACCTAGCAACAGTTTGGGGAGACAGAGGGGCGGGAGGGGTGAGGGAGAGGATGCGGAGGCATGGGTTTAAAAAAAGGACGGGGGGAATCCCCAGCCCTTGGGCTGCTTTGGTACTTCCCGGAAATGAAAAACAGGAAATCCCCGAACCAAAAAAGAACCCACATGACATTAGGCTGTGCCCGAGGATGTGCATTTTTTCCCCCAGAAAAACGGACGAAAGGGGCATGGAGGAGCGCCCCCTTTTTTGATAAAAACCTTTTCCCGTGACCGGGACCACATTTACTTTTTTTTTTTCGCAGCCAAGGAGCTGCCAAAGGGGTGGCCATGTATCGCACCACAGCCAACAAAAACACACCATGAGCATTTTTAGCTGCAAAGGTCCGGGCGAGGGTCAAAGGGATTGGGGCTTCCATTTGTTCCCCAGAAAATGAAATGGGGTTTTTGTCACTTTTTTTGGGAGCTATTCTCACATTTAAGACACAATTTGGCCCCGGGGGGCTTTGGGTCGCCTGTAATCCTAGCACTTTGGGGAAACAAGGCCAAAGGTCACTTGAGCCCGGGGTTTGGACCACCTGGGCAATATAGACCCCCCTCCCAAAAAACTAAAAAATTAGCCGGGTGGGCCGTGCCTGTAGTCCCACTACTCAAGAACTGAGGCAGGGATCCCTTGACCCAGGGGGTTGGAGCTGCGGGGCTATAAATTCCTGCACCGCCGGCAAAGGGACTTCCAGGTCAAAAAGGAGGATTGCACCAAATTTTTGAAAAAATTCGAGCAAGAGGATTTTTCCTGCTCTCTTGCCCCCAGCTGGTCTATTCTAACTCTGAGCCTTACCTTCTCCCCTATAAAATAAAGGCCAAGCACTAATAAAAGGTTTTTTAACCTAGCCGAAATTATTTTGTTTTAACAAATTTTGCACGTGCCCCCCTAAAGAAATGGCTAACGTTTTTTAGCTGGGCACTTTTAAGACAAAGTGTATTAAAAACATTTAGTCTCACAAAACCCCATGGGTAAAACTTTTTCCCCATTTTCATAGGAACTGAGGCATAAGTGCCCAAGGGCCCAGCTAGTAAAAAAAATTTAAGCCCCGTTTAAACTTTCTCCAAAGGGCCCCCCTTGATTACTATTTCTGACAGAAATGCCTGCTTCTCGGAGTCTGAGGGGTGTGGTTAAATTCCATCTTTCCCCTTTCCCTGTCCCTGTTTCCCCCTCCCTCTCAAATCCCAAAACACCCCCCAAAAACCCCCAGGGTTTTCCCCCTCTAAGCAGTCTATAAGTTCTCTTTTCCCCACTAAAATTCAAAACCCCTCCGAAACTCGTTTTTTCATGGAGGGGGCAGGATTAAAGGGGGAAATACTGTAGAAGGGGTCTGAGGCCTCGGGCTACTGGGGGCCAGGGACGGGAAAATAAGTCACCATTCTTAAGGCCAAACTTTTGGGCCGGGTTATGGTTT